>JAQZBX010068913.1:0-15683 GCA_029593785.1 Cabassous unicinctus | reverse complement strand
GATGTGGGTTCGGACGCCCAAACGGATGCCCAACCACTGAGCCACATCTGTCCCCTGCTATATCTTTTAAGGTTGACCAAAGATATCTAGAGTTACAGTCATTTCCCATACAGGATGGTCATATAATAAATCAGGCTTAGTTTATCACCAGCATTCTAAAAACCAGACCTAGGGAGAAAAACTAGGTCTGGGGACACATGCATGGTTTCTAATATTGCTAATGTTTAGCCTACCCTGATTATCACAAAATCAGGACAGTGAGAATATTTGCATGTAAGTACCTTAATTTTGTATAAAGTTTTAATACCTGTAAAATTCTTTCACATGTATTTGAAATGAAGCCCTGTTTTCTGACATTATCAGGACCAATGATTGGTTAGTTTTTAAAAAATTAGTTTCGTTGATGAAACATAAATATGATGCATGTTTATATTAAATAATTTTATTTAAATAGTTTATAAAATTCACATTAATTTGCCAATATTTTTATGTTGTGCCAATGTCTTTTTTTTTTCTTTATGGATTCCCTGCTTTGAATTCTTATTGCTCAATCCATATCTAAAATTCATTAAATTTAGTTACCAGATTCAGTTTCTTTAAAGTGGAATAAGAAATAAAGGACACCTGTAAGGCCAGATGATTATAGTTTTATTTTATATTTTTATGATCCCCCCAGTTGTTCAGTTTTCTTAGTACACCTGATTTGATTAAGAATTTTGATAGATTCACATTTATGGAATATTTTCAAAGCATTCAACTCAGTTTTCATATAAAAAAACTTTTTATTTGTATATTACAATCAACTTATGTCGTGATTAATTCAAATATGTGGTTGTGACACCAAGGGCCAGGGCATAAGGAAACTGAAGAACCAGCCAGTAGGCAAATTATACAAGTCTCCTCAAGAGGAAACTGCCACTCATAGGCATCACGTCGTATGTCCTACAGAGGGGTGGGAAAGCACTGGTAAATACAGTTTCTACTCTGTTTCTTAAAATATTAAAAATATCCTGTTAGATAAGTCTCATGGAAGTACACCCTGTTCTGTGATGATAAATGGTCAGGTACATTCACATAGCTAATTAGTAGAAATTTTGCTGTGAGAGTCCATGTTCCCTGACTTCTTCTCTAGAGCTTTTTATTCACTGACTATATTTTTTCTTAAATATTTACCAGCCTCAGATACTGTGCACTATTTATATTTCCATAACAATATGCTGCTTTTCATTTTGCAGTAGGTATTGGCTATACAATTTAATTCAATATCAGAATAATGCATACAGATGTCTCCCTTTGTGGTTTGTGAACTCCTGAACCTGGCCAAGCTATGAAAGGGGGCAGGTAAAACAATATCAGGTGAGTAGAATTGAATATGGAGATGCTAAATGTAGAGATGATCATTCATCATTCATGTGTGTTAAACTGGCGGAGGGGGGGGTGTGGGGCGGGGAGAGGTGCAAATTAATGAACACCACCTGTGAAAGTATTTCTACCCCTGACTCATCTGCTTGAATTAATTTGGCTCATACTTCTTATGAATGAAAGACACCTCCACCCATTCCACCCTTTGGCACCCTACAAGAATACTGAAACAATTCTCTTACGACGTTGACAAAGACCATAAACTCTTGTAGAGCAATGCAAACTGCCAAATGACGTCTTTTGGTCAATAATTCATAATGTTTTATCATTATTATGTAGTATAGTATTTTATTACCAGTCAGATCATATAAAAATGGTTTCAAATGGTGAAAATGTTTTATCATCTTCATGTCACATAAAAAGAAAAAGAAATACCAAGTAGTGATGTGCCTTGTCTAGGCTTTCAAACAAAAATGAAAAGAGATGGTATTATATGGTGTTAGGTTAGTCACAGCTGCACTTATTAAATGACTATGCCTTGAGATGAAAGAAGATCGGCAGTCTTCACTGCTACACTCTTGCATTGCTTCTCAGCATGACTGGTTTCCTTCTGAAGAGTAAACAGTTGCTCAGGTCCACAGATTTTGTTTTACTCTGTAGTTGATTTGTCTTCACAACAGACAATTAAGAGATTGATGTTTCACTTAAAAAAAAAAGTAACAAACAACTTGTCTGGAATATCCAGCTATAATGTTTTCAATATAATATTATACTCATAGGTGAAGCTGAAGAAATTGCAGAAATTCATGCTTTAAAAATGGGTCATTGCTTTGATTAAAAAAGAAATGTCTCAACAATTTAAATTCAAAGAAAATATGCTAGCCATGACTTGAAGACATAGCTCTGATCATGAGTCTATGATGCCATTGCTGTCAACAGGACTTCCAGTTTCAGTCTTAATTACTGGTTTAATTCCAGGGCCATGAGTCAATAAGCTGAGGTGGCTTTCCCTCAGCTGGCAGATGTAAAAAGTGAAAATTTATGACAAGGCCCCTATCAGATAAGGAGCAAACGAACCAGCTAGTGATGCCAGGTCACCCGAAGAGGGGACAGAGAATGCTTCAGTTGTCTAAATTTAAAGCCATCTTTAGTATGATTAATATGTAAAAGCAATTTGAAGCTTTGCAATTTACTCTAGGCATTAAGCAGAGCAAAACCTTTACTTATTATTAAATGCTATTATTAAATAGTTTCAAATACGTAGGTGATCTCATCTCCAAAAATATTTTACATGACAGGTTGAGGTGTTCCCTTCTCATACTTATGCAAGATTCAGGGGCTGCATGAAGCTTTATTAAATATTTAAAGCCACAGATCAGACAGGCATGGAAAGCACTGGCCCTAAGCAAAATGGCAAAGGAGTGAAAGCTTATGTTTGGGCTTTACTGTCTCTCTTTTTCTTCGATCATTTCTTTGCCCTCTTCTCCTAGTACTCAGTAAATCGGTAGTGGGTTGGAAAGAGTTCTGAGCTTGGAACTAGAGAAGCCAAGTGTGACTCCTGCCACTCAAAATACGATTAGACCTACCGTCATAGAACATGTGTAACAATGCTAGCAAACACTTGCATCATGCTTACTCTATGTTAAATATTGGCTTAAGGGATTTCATATATTAGCTCATTTAATTCTTTCAATCACCCATGATGTAGGTACTATTATTATCCCCATTGATAAAGAAACTGAGGTTCAGGTGGATAAAAATTTTGCTCAAATTCACATCCCTAGTAAGAGCTGGAGGTCATATACGGATTCAAGCAATCTTGCTCTAAAGCCCATACCTTTCGGCACAAAACACTCTGTAGGTTACTTGAACATAAAACATAAAAGTACTGAAATTTCAGTGAGCGCTTGTAAGAGAGACTGCTAAATGCCTACCTGTCATTCAACTTTTCTTCATTAGTAAGACTTTTAATTTGATTTGAGGATTTACAGATTTACCGCGCCCAGATAAAAGAGTGCATTTCCCTGCCAATTTTGCAGCAAGAGGAGAACAAAGACATTTTACCAGAAGTTGTTAGGTGGGGAGTCCGGGAAAACTTCTGAAGGTGTGACAGATAACCGGCATGTGATACTTTTGCCCATTGTGCTTTCTGTTGGCTTCCTGCAAGGGTGTGATAGCTGGAGCTCTAGCTGCCACCTTGTACTATGAAGAAGCCTTGAGGATAAAAGCCATCTACTACTCAGGATATAGAAAGGGTCCTTGATATCAAGGAGCTGCCACTCCTCCCTAGTTGGCTCACTTTGGCCTTTTTTGGTGACAAATTTATTTTTACCATATTAAAGCCATTGCTATGTCTCGTACCAGAAATTAGTAATGGATCAAAAATTCAATCGTTTTTTTTTTTTCCCTTTGGAATCAAAGGACACAGGTTTGTTTTCAATGTACTGTTAGTATGCAGTCCTGTGAGGAGGGGTCGGGAAGAACTCTGGAGGAATATACATGGTTCTTCTACTCAAAGAGCTTATGCTCTTGTTCTGGAGGTAAGAAAAACAGATGAAACAACATTGCCTTGCTTAATGGTGTCCTATAGATTTGATATAAATTCATAATTTAGAAAAGAGAACAGCTTATAATGGTTGGAGCAGTTGGAGAAGGCTTCCTGTAGGAAGTGAGACTTAGGCCCTGTTTTAGAGGATGGGAAGGTTTGACCAAAAAGGGCAAGAAGACAGGTATACCATTCTAGAAAAGAGGGTAGATATTAGTACAATTTTAGGAATGTGTTCATGGGGCTAGGAGGAGACCGGTGTGATTAGAACATAGTGCTAAATGAAATGAAGTATGCAGAAGCTCATAGCACTGTGCCTGGCACATACCTTTGCTCCTTTACTATATTGATTTAGAATATTTCAATAGCTATTGATTCCAACCTCTCTCACCCTCAAAATTATTTTCTATATTGCTCCTAAAGTAATTTTTAAAAAAATTACAAACATTCCTCTTATGCTTAAAATTAATAATTTGTTCTCTGTGCATGCAGGCAATAGTCCAAGCTCATTGTCTTGCTTTAGTAAGTTGGCCTCTATTTATATCTGAAAATATCTCCTCTCTCCATTCGCTTCACCTAATAAAAATTTGAACTACTTATAGTTAAAAAACATGCATGCTGTTTTCAAAATACCTTTGAACATGCCTTGACTTTCTCTGGAATGTCTTTATCTCCATGTCAACCAAATAAACACCTTTGTCTTTCAATCTCCATTTTTTATATTGTCTCTTTTCTCTGATTCAAAGTTAGCCTATGCTTTGCATATGTGTAGATATGTATTTAATATATAATTGAATATATAATCAAATATATAACAAGCCTTAAACAGTTTTAAGTTTGCTTTAAGAAAAATATACAATAGGATACAAATGAATCAATAGGAAAATTTATTTAAAAAATAAGAAATTAATATGAAAACAAGATACAGCCAAGTGTAGGAATACAAGATACCTTGTTTAAAAATATTGAATATATTAGCTAAAATATTGAAAACAATAGCTGCAGGTATTGTTCTAAGAGTCTCAGTAGCCAGAGGGAGATATTTTGAGATCCAGAATGTCCATGAGATGTATTTCTTAAACAGATGCTTAAGATCTATATAACTTTCCATCATTCTGAAAGAAATTTCTCCCAAGAGTCTTCTCTTGGATAGGGTATTGTATGCTATCACAATAAATGTTTTCAGACGTACTCAGGACTTATGTCCATCCACCATGCGTTACTATGGCCATGCTGGTTAGTCAAACATAGAAATACTTCTTTACTTGTTGGTAAATAGCCACTGCCATGAATGCCTTCTCTCCACCATTTCTGCTGTGGACCCTCCCTCCTGAGTCTCTGTTCATCCTCACCTTTCAGCAACCAGGGATGACACCTGGTACAGTAAGGGAGTTGGGGGGAAGCGTCAAGATCTGCTCAAGCACTCTAGTGGTGCCCTTCTGATTGGTCAGTGTTTGCAAAATATGTTGACTATCATTCCTTCCTTAAAATAATATATCTCCGGAGACTTAGACAGTCAATCCCCTTACTTCACTTATAATTTGGATTTCTCACGGCTACATTGAACTTAACATGTCATAAATGAAGCAAAAAAAAAGGTTGAATAAGTGGGTGGATACAATATTGAGTTTTATGTGTTCTTTTTAATAGTTTCCTCAATGGAAGGTGACAGTATAACATCAAAGTACAATTATTAAAATCAAACTTAGGAGGACAAAAGGATTATACTTCTGGATGAATACATTAACTGTTTGTGATTCTGGCAATGCTCCAAATAAAATTATTTATTGCAATCAAATTTTAAAAGAGAATTAGCAACAGAATGTTTAAGGTTCTAATTTTGGGGCAGCTATTTTGTGTTGTAACTAAGGACAGATGCACAGGCTTTGAAAAGGTGCTACATTGTGGAAAGGGATGAACATTTTCAGTGAAACTGGAGGTTCCAATCAGAACAGTTGTTTGTATAGATGGTCACCCCCTGGCAGCACAGAGGGGGCTGATTTTTCCTCCCCAAATAGTTTCAGGTCCAGCAAAATATGAAAAAAATGGGCACAAGAGCCTATTTATACAGCAGAAAGCATGGCCAGGTTGTGCCTCCATGGAATATTTGCAAAGAATGTATGACTAGATCTCTTGATGATTATTTTTTTCTGAATTTTTAAATCAACTTTGTTGAGGCATAATTTATGTACAATAAAATGCACCCATTTTAAGTGTACAGTTTTGACAGATGTAATCACCCAAGGAATCAACCCCTAATCAAGTTATAGAATATTGTCTTCACACCAAAAAGTTACCTCATGACTCTTTGAAGTTAATATCCTCTCGCCTACCCCCACCATCCCCCTCCACAAACCCCATGAAACACATATGTGCTTTCTATCATTATCACACATATTAATTTCAATATCTATCACATAGATTAGTTTTACTTATAAAATTTCATATTAATGAAATCTTTCAGTAACTACTTTGTGGTATCTATCTCATTTGTTCAGCACAATGTTTATGACATTGATCCATATGTAGCTTGTTCTCCTTTTCATTGCTGAATAATATTCTGTATTAGTAAGGATTCTCCAGGCAAACAACTGACAGGATCTATATATGTATACATATTACACAAATACTATGAGATTTATTATAGGAATTGGCTCACTGTGGAGATGGGCAAGTCTGACTTCCTTAGGGCAGGCCAAACACTGGAAAATCCATGGAAGTTTTTCAGTGGATTCCCCAGGAGAAACTGGCTGGCTGAAGTAGAGATGGAAAATCATCCTTCTGACTGCTTAAATCATCAGTTTTCTTTTTAAGGCCTTCAGCAGATTGAGTGAGACTTTTCTCATTGTTGAAGGCAATCTCCTTAGTTTATTGTAGATGTAATCAGCCATAGATTTAAACAACTTATTGATTATTTAAATCCATATAATATCCTCACAGTAACAATCAGGCCAGTGCTGCCTTGACCAAACAGCTGGATACCATAACCTGGCCAAGGTGACACATGAACTTCAATTATTCCATTCTATATATATGTAACTATTTATTTATTCAGCTATTCATATACATTAAGGTTTTTTCACCTTTTTAGTGCTATTAAGAGCAATGTTCATATGGATATTTATAAATTTTTTGTGAGCATATTTTTGGTTTGCTATTGGACTTTATTTAAAATTTTAAAAAATTTATACAGAAGAATTGCAAAGGTATAGTTCAGAGAGATTCCATATACACTTCACCCTGATTCCTTTAATGTTAACATCTTACATGATCATGGTACAATTCACAAAACTAAGAATTCGACACTGGTACAATACTACTAACTAAACTATAGACTTAATTCAAAGTTCCTGAGGTTTTCCACGAATGCTCTTTTTCTGTTCCAGGAGCCAATCCAGAACACCATGTTGCATTTAGTTGTCATGTCTCCATCTTCTCCAATACGACAGTTTCTCAGTCTTTCCTTGTTTTTCATGACCTTGACACTTGTGAAAAGTATTGGTCAGGTATTTCGTAGAAAGTCCCTTGGTTGGTTTTGTCTGATGTTTTCTAATGATGAGATTGAGGATATGAATTTTGGGGAAGAACATCACAGAAGAGATGAGTCCTAATGAATGTGTCATATCAGGGTTAAAGGCTATCAGTATCTCTTATTTCTGGCTATGTTAACCTTGATCACTTTATTCAGGTGGTGCCTATCAGGACTTTCCACCATAAAGTCACAATTTTTCCCTTTCAATATTCATTAGCAGTGAGCCTCTTTCAGCCGACTTTTAAGGGGAGGAAAATTTAGCTCTAGTTCTTGGAGGGGAGCATATCAAAACTTGTTTAAACATATGCAAAGGGAAGCGGGTGTGGCTCAACCGATAGAGCCCCCGTTTACCATGTGGGAGGCCCCGGGTTCGCTTCCCGGGGCCTCCTTGTGAGGGCCTCCTTGTGAGGCAGGCCGGCTCGCGTGGCACGATGGGCTGATGCAGCAAGACCTCACAGCAAGGGGGAGATAAAAGACACAGAAAAACCACACAGCAAATGGACACAGCAAGCACAAGCAGCAAGGGGGGGATAAATAAATAAATAAATAAATAAATAAATCTTTAAAAAATAAATAAATAAACATATGCAAATACCTGTTTCTCCTTAAAGTTTCACCCACAAATTTTAGCATTCATTGGTGAATTTTGCCTGCAGTAGGTGTTACTGTAGTCTTCTAATGAAATTTCTATCCCCTTTATTCCTTTGGTAGGTATTGGAATTTTTTAAGAGTTGTCTCTTCTCTCTTATGTGTTTGTTTATTCAATCATTTATTTATGGATATTTAATTTATTTTCTTGGATTATAACCCAATACTGTCACTTTGTGTTAAATTATTGGGAGCACTTTCAGGTTGACTTCTTTGCCCTTGTGACATGCCCCCATTTTTCAAAGCACTAGATACTGACAGAAGATGCCCCACGTTCATCTTATGTTTTCCTAGCCCCAACCCTAGAATCTGCCATTTCTCCAAGGCTGTTTCTTTTATTGGAGGATAAAATTCAGAAGTCAAGGTCTAGGCGCTAGATGTGCTCTTGCTTCTGGGATGTCACTGCTTCTAGGCCTTCCCAGGGAAGAAAGCTAGGAAATGTGTGTATGTATATTAGCCTGAGTCTACACACACATCTACAGTTATTTATGTATCTATTTATGTGTGTGTGCATGTACAAATATATATGTAAGACTAATTCACACAGATATTTCCACTCCAATCCACTACCACAGGGTTCATTCTAGCATTCCCCTTTTGCATATTTGTAACTTTACATTACTGAGACATGTTCTCTAACAGTGAGAAACCTGGCTGTCATTATTTTAACAACAAATTTGCTTATTTGTTTAACCTAGTATACATATAAAATAGTTTCAGAATGGCTAACTGTATTGGTGTAAGAAACTAATTTACCCATTCTAGTACGGTGCTTTGTACTAGACTTTCTTCTTTTTGTCTTTAGCCTTACAGTGTCAAGTCAAAAAACTATACTCCAAAGTTAATTTGGTCAGCTCCTTTCTTCCTCAATCGCGCTTTCTATAGCTGGATCATATATTTATAATACCATTTGATTCCTTTGTCACAGTCCACATGAAATCGTGGGTTACCCTGACATCCTAGTTGATGCATTTTTAAAAAATTGCATTCAATAAAATTCATTTTTTATGGCATACAGTTCTCTGGAATTTCACAAAAGCATAGAATCATGTATCCACTGTGACAGTACCATACAGAAAATTTGCATAACCCCCTAAATTCCTCAATGCTGCCCCACTGTAGTCAGTCCCTCTCCCCACATCAAATCCCTGGCAACCACTGAATTCTTTTCCATGCCTGTATTTCTGCCTTTCCCAGAATGTCATTGGAACAGAAATATTCAACATGCACACTTTTGTGCCTGGCATTCTTTTCATTTGGCAAAATACACTTCAGCTACATCTGTGTTGTGTGGACAAGTAGTTCATTCCTTCATTGTTGTTGTTGTGTAGTTTATCCATTCACCCACTGAATCCATCTGGGTTGTATCCAATTTTGGCAACTATGAATAAAGCTGCTATAAACATTCATGTACAGACTTTCATGTGGCTTCAAAGTTTTCAATTCAGTTGGGTAAGTGTCTAGGAGCATAATTGCTAGGTTATAGGGTAAATAATTTAACATTGTAAAATACTGCAAAACCGATTTCCAAAGTGGCAGTATCATTTGGATTCCTATCAGCAATGCATGGATGTTCCAGTTGCACTTACAGCCTTAACATCACTGATTAGAGTAAGTTATTTTATTTTAGCCATTTTAGCATTTTGTATGACATTTTATTTCCTTTATTAACTTACTATTTATACCTCTTTTCACACACAAAAAATTAGTGGTTGTCCTAATACATTTTCAATTCCTCTAAGTCTACTTTCAAAATACATTATAATGGGGAACAGATGTAGCTCAAGGAGTTGAGTGCCTGCTTCCCGTGTACGAGGTCCCTAGTGGGAGCCCAGTACCTCTTAAAAACAAAATGAACAAACAAACGAAAAAATCAACTCAGAGAAGCCAGGGTAGCTCAGTGGTTGAGCACCAGCTTCCCACATACGAGGACCTGGGTTCAATCCCTGGCCCGGTACCTAATATATATATATATATATATATATATATACACACACACACACACACACATACATATAACATACCAATTTGCATGTAGTATGAGAAGTTTAATATAGTATATTCCCACGTCCTCCGTCCAGTTCTTTGTGCTATTTTTGTCCTATATTTTACTTTTACTTACTTTTATATATGCTATATGTATTCATTAGACAGCCAATTTTATTTTAGAGCAATTTTACAGAAATGAATTTTATTTCACCTTTAATCACTGTCTTTTAGATGATCTTCATTGCTTTATACAATTCAAATTTCTGTCCTATATAATATTCCTTCTGGTGAACATCCTTTACTATTTCTTGTAGAGCTGGTCTTCTACCAATGAATTCTCTCCATTTTTGTTTGTCCAAGAAAGTCTTTACTTTTGTGCCTGGCATTCTTTAACATTATGAAATACTGCATTTCATTTGGCAAAATAGTGTATTTTGCCAAATGAAAATAATGCCAAGCACAATATATATATATATATTTAATAGATAAGTTGTAGGTTTACAGAACAAACATGAAAAAAAATACAGGATTCCCATACACCACCCATGACCAACACATTGCACTGGTGTGGAACATTTGTTACAATTGATGATAACACATTTTTATCCTTGTACTATTAAGGAAAGTCCATGGTTTAACTTAGGTTTCACTATTTGTATAGTGTAGGTCCATGGATTCTTTTTTAAAAATTTTATTATGTTACCATACATACAATCTAACACTTTCCCTTTTAATTACATTCAGATATATGTTTCAGTGTATATATACTATATGTTAATCACCTTCACAATGTTGTGCTACCATCACCACCACCCATTACCAAAACATTCACATCATTCCAAATAGGATCCCTGTACATTTTAAGCCTTGACTTTGCATTCTGTAGCTCCACCCAATCCCCTGGTAAACTAGAATCTATATTCTCACTCTATGAGTTTGCTTATTCTAATTATTTCAAATCAGTGAGATCATAAAATATTTGTCCTTTTGTGTCTGGCTTATTTCAATCAATGTGATATCTTCAAGGTTCATCCGTGCTGTTGCATGTTATCAGGACTTCATTCCTTATTACGGCTGAATAATATTCCATTGTATGTATATAACACATTTTATTTATCTATTCATCGGCTGATGGATACTTGGGTTACTTTCATATTTTGGCAATTGAGAATAATGTCTCTATGAACATTGTTGTTCAAATATCTGTTCAAGTCCCCACTTTCAATTCTTTTGGGTATATACCAAGTATGGGTCATATGGTATTTCCATACTTAGCTTTCTGAGTAACTGCCAAACTGTCTTCCACAATGCCACACCATTTTACATTGCCTCCAGCAGTGAATGAGTGTTCCTATTCCTCCACATCCTCTCAAGCATTTGTTATTTTCAGTTTTTTTTTTTTTTTTTTTGTTAGCAGCCATTCTAAAGGGTGTGAAATGACATCTCATTGTGGTTTTGATTTGCATTTCCTTAATGTTGAACATCTTTTCATGGCTGGGCATTTGTATCTCTTCTTTGAAGAGATTCTATTCAGTTGTTTTGCCCATTTTTAAATTGGGTTGTTTGTCTTTTTGTTGTTAGGTTGAAGGATTTCTTTATCTATTCTGGATATTAATCCTTTATCAGATATGTGGTTTCCAAATATTTTCTCCCATTGTGTAGGTTGTCATTTTACTTTCATGATAAAAACCTTTGAGGAATAAAAGCTTTTAATTTTGATGAAGTCTCATTTATCTTTTTTTTTTTTTTTTCTTTTGTTGCTTTTGCTTTGGGTGTAAAGTCTAAGAAACCAATGCCTAACACAAGGTCCTGAAGATGCTTCTCTACATTTTCTTCTGGTAGTTTGATAGTTCTAGCTCTTATATTTAGGTCTTTGATCCATTTTGAGTTGATTTATGTATATGATGTGAGTTAGGGTTCACATATATTTTTTAAGGGTATTTTCTTTGGGTATAGAATTCTGGATTGACTGATTATGAGCTCATAATTTTGTGGAACTAAATGATTTTTAAAAATTAAACAATACTCTATCAAAATGGGAACATGCTTGTACCATTAAAATGGAAAATACAACATTGTCTCATTTTAATTTCAGCTTCTTAATAAATTTTCTAGATGATAGAATTATTTCTATAGGACTATAAATCCTATTTCTATAGGGTATAAATCTGATCTTCTTTATAATACTATTAACTAACATTTATAAAATTATCATTGTGTATTAGGTACTAAGTGATTGACAAGTGTGATAGTTAGGCTAATGTGTCAACTAGGGCAGGTAATGGTGCCCAGTTGTTTGGTCAAGCAAATACTGGGCTAATTGCAATAGAAGGCCACTTCATGGACTTTAATCATCAGTGAGTTGATTGCATAGATGGCTGGTTACATCTGCAATCAGCTAAGGAGATTGCCATCAGCAATGAGTGATGTCTCCTCCAATCAGTTGAAGGCCTTAAAAAGGGAAGTGATTTTAGCATTCAGAGAGAGAATTCCCATCTCTACTTCAGCCAGCGTCTCCTGGGAACTCATCAAGGACCTTCATCGGAGGCCCTGGTTTGCAGCCTGCCCTGCGGAATTTGGACTTGTGCATCCGCATGGTTGCATGAGACAATTTTTATAAAATCTCATACTATTTACAGATATCTCCTGTTGGTTCTGTTTCCCTAGAGAACCCTGACTAATACAACAAGTATTAAATCATTTATTTCTTAAAAGCAACTCTGAGACAGGTAGTATTATTATTTCCATTTTGCAGTTGAAAAACTGAGGCACATAGATTTTTAAGTTACACACGTTCATGCCATTACTAAATGGCAAAACCAGGTGGCTAATAGCCCAACTATTAACCACCGCCCTATGCTGCCTTCAGTGCTTCTAAGGATCAATCCCAGACATTCCAAATGCATTAGATAGATTTATTATTTTTGAGTGCAATATAAAGTTTATGGTATAATTTTTAAATATGTATTTTAAATATAATGTGATTTGAAATAGTAAGATTTTGTATTAACTTTTCTAAATTGCACTTAAGGGCAGAATAGCCATTGTGATTCTGAGCATAGTCTTTGAGGCAAGGCTACCTGGACTATAATCCCAATTTTGCTATTTACTAGTTCTGTCACCTTGGAAATGTTACTTCTTTGCCTCAGTTTTATCATCTGTAAAATGGAGATTATAATAGTAATGATCTTGAATTGTATTAAAAGATATCTGGCACATAATGAACACTGTATAAGTATTTGCTACTATCATTACCCATTAGTCAATATCAAGACAATAAACTGACACATATAATTTTGCATTGTGATTTATTTCTTTCTCCTCTTTGAGTTGTGAGCCTACAAGGGACTAGGTCTTCATTTTGTTTCTTTACACAGGTGTTTTGAAAATTCTCAAAAGATATTTGCTGGTAAATAGGTACATGCTAAATATATTTAGGTACAGCAAAAGATATTTGCTGGTAAATAGGTACATGCTAAATACTAACAGAACCCAATAATATGAAATATTAGTGCATGTTAATATGCTAATAAGTGATCAGTAAGTAATAAGTGATAATGTTCAATGTTATCTTTTCCTAGTAACAAGTCTGTGTTTGACATAATTTTTCTTGAGAAAATATCTGTTCTCTTTACTAGAAGACAGTAGAATGACTTCTGAAATTCCGACTGTCTTATGTGTCCCTTTGGGTAAACTCAGTCTATTCAAACTATCTTGGAAGCAAAATCCAGCATGTTCTGTCTAAAGAGCTAATCAGATCTCTTATCTTTCTATCTAAAGAAAAAGGGCTTGATTAGGATGGCACAAACAAGACAAAGATGGGGAAGTAAGAACAAGAAGATTGCAATTACTCTAAAACAAGGTTGAACATATATCAAGGATTAAAATGTAATATTAAGTCATGAATTCTCTTAAGGGGAAAAATGCAGCATCCTCTTTCATAATGATTAATTTTATTTTTCTGATACTAATGTGTTATTATTGAGTTCCCTTTAATTTCCATAAGAATTCTGAGTGGAAATATACATAGAGATATTGTTTCTGTCTTTATTTTGACCCTATAACAAAGAATTACTTTATTTTAGGGAAATGCTGTGCATAAATGAAATGAAAAACACTTAATAAACATTCCATATTCTCCTACTAAACAGCATGCCTAGGCCTAAAAACAGATGCAATCCCCGGTTGACTGGTTGTAGCCAGGTGGTCCTTTTTTGTAAATAGGAGATGGTTTTGAAGAAAAACCAGGAACTTGGAAAAACCATATTCAAGAAGCAATTTTCAGTACTTTGAATAAAACAATTCAGAATTACAGGGCAAAAGTAATGTAAAATAAAATAAATAAACATTTTTGGAACTGTTAATATTTTCACTATAGCAGTAGAATTTGATGATGTCTAAATAGCCAAGAATTAAAGAGTGTACTTAATTTCCCTGAAAAATATATTATTTAACCAAACTGATTAATGTATCTAATACATTTTCACATTTTAATGCCAGAAAAGAAGGTAAGATTATCAGAGAATAAAAATTGATCCCCCACAAATTTCCAGAAAAATTTTATAAGATCAGATTTATATGCATTAATGAAACTTTATAGACTCTCATATAGTACAAATTTTTATAGTAATGATTTGTAGAGGATATTATATCAGAATTGGGGCAAAATTTACTGCCTTCCTCAAGAAAGAGAAACCATATTTGTATTTTCACTAATATGTCACAGTACCCGAAAGCTTAGGTTTCTATGGAAGCAGGAATATTCATTTGCTAGGTACTGCAAAAAAAAATCAATTGCATTATTGTGTTATAACCAAAATGATAAAATGTCTGCAAAGAAGCTACACACTGTCAATATTTTATTCATGAAACATTTATCAAATCCATATTCTGGTCATGGTATTAGGTTATACACTTGGGAAAAATAAAGATCAACAAGATATCCTATTTGTGTATACTAAGAATTATAATACAAGGTTAAAATTGGAAGGAACCCAATTAACATTTTTTTGATATGTGAAAATGGGACACATATCAAACCTATGTTAAGTTGCAGTGAAATTAATTGTAAAGAGAAGTTAGCCAGAAGCTTTTGACACATACATTTTAATGACAACATGAATTTGTCAAACAAACCTTTTGCTTTAACAATTCTTTGATCAGTTTCAACTGCCTTAAATTTTTCATTGTGAAAACATTCAGCTTCATCTACTTGTAGGTTTGCTCTTGGGTCCATATTGCACTTGTCTATTGCTTTACAAGAAGATGTCTAAATAAGGTAATTCCTCCAGTGTTGAATATTTGCTTCAAAAATCTTTTTATAGGCAAAAGTGATAGAACTAAATCTCTGGGGTATATATAGATTTTTTGCTTCAAACTTGCCAGAGGTGAGTTAATAGATATCAGAAATATATACAAGAAAGAAGAAAACTTCTTGCTTTCCTCTGGACTGGTGTGCTCACTCACACAGGAAAAAGCACCATAGACTCTAAACTACTTCCAGTAAATCTACATCTGAAAGCCTCAGGAGAAAGACTTGTTCTGCTTCTATCAAAGTAGAAAAAATATTCATATTGCCTTGAACGAGGGTGTTTCTATTTTTACAAA
>JAQZBX010068912.1:0-15859 GCA_029593785.1 Cabassous unicinctus | reverse complement strand
AGAAAAAGTTCAGCACACAGGTTATAAGATTTGACAATTTGGATTTGAATTCTCATTTTACCATTTATTAGCTGTGTGATCTTGGATAGGCCATATAGCTGCTCTATGCCTCTATTTTGACATTATAAAAACAGGGATGTTTATAATGGCATGTAGCTCTTATGATTTATTTAAGCAATAAATGACCTAATTCATGTAAAGAACTTAATACATAATAGCACACTATTAATAAATATTAATATACATATTATTTGATGAAAATGGCTTCCAGAAAATTGGAAGGGGAGAGGAAAAAGCCCTCATATTTATTTATTTTTGCTTGAGAAACACTTCAGAACAGCTTGGTAACAAATCATAACAGTTTGCTGGACTGTCCCGATTTTAGCCACTGGAAGTCTTGTGTCTTGGGGAATGCTTCAGTTCTGAGGAAACCAAGACAATTAGAGTTATGTTTAGAGTGTTTCCTTTTTAAAAAAATTTTTATTTTGAAATATGTTCAACCTTTCAGGACAGTTACAAAAACAATAAAAACCCAATACCCACAGATAACCAGACCAAACATTTTTAACTTTTTGACACATTTGTTATTTCATTCTATTATCTATCAATCATCTGTCTATCTATCTATCTATCTATCTATCTATCTATCTATCTATCTATCTATCTTCTATCTATCTATCTATAATCTATCTATCTATCTATCTACATATATTCAATCCATTTTCTGAACACTTGAGTGTAGGTCGTATACATGATGATCCTTGAACACTTAATACTGCCATGTACATTTCCTAAGAACAAAGATATTCACTTAGGTAACCACCTGAAGTGCAGTTATCAATTTCAAGCAATTTAATATTGATTTAAAGCTTGCAGTCTGTATTCCAATTTTTCATATGCCCCAATAATGTCCTTTTGTGCCTTTTCTCCTCACTTGCTAGAGCCCATTCAGGATCATATATTGCATTTGCTTATCATTGTCTCTTTAGCTGCTTTTTAAAAATTGTAGGAACATATATACATTACAAACTTTCCCATCTCAACCACTTCCAAGCATACCATTCAATGGGATTAACCACATTCACAATATTGTGTTAACTTCACCAACATCTACTACTAAACCTTTCCCATCTCCCCAAATAGAAATCCTACAACTATTATGCATTAAGTCCCCATTCTACCTGCCTTCTGTCCCTGGCCACCTGTACTCTAATTTCTGTTTCTATGAGTTTTCATATTCTCTAATTTTTTTTTTGTAGTTACCATGGGGCTTAAATTTAATATCCTAAAAGTATAACAATCTCCTTTTCTTTGATAACAGCTTAAGTTCAATAGGATATGCAAGCTATGTTCCTATACCCCTCCATCACCCCATCTTTATGTAGTTCTTGTCAAAATTACATGTGTATACATTAGGAGTCCAAAATCACCGATTTATCATATTTTAGCATTTGCCTTTTAGAATCTATAAGTAAAAAGTGGAGTTACAAACCAAAAACAATAGTACTGGCATTTATATTTTCCCATGTTGTTATCCTTAGCAGAGATCTTTTTTAAGTTCATGCAGCTTTGATCTATTGTCTATTGTTATTTCCTTTCAACCTGCAGAGCTCTACTTAGCATCTCTTCTAGGGTCAGTCTCATGGTAATGAACTCCCTCAGCTTTTGTTCATCTGGGAATGCCTTAATCTCTCCCTCAGTTTTGAAAGACAGTTTTGCTGGATACAGAATTCTTTGGTGGCAATTATTTTTTCTTTCAACACTTTAAGTATATCATCCCATTGCCTTCTTGCCTCCATGATTTCCGATGAGAAATTGGCCCTTAATCTTATTGAATCTCCCTTGTATGTGACATGTTGCTTCTCCCCTGTGGCTTTCAGAATTCTCTCTATCTTTGGCATTGGGCAGAATGATTATAATATGCTATGATATGGGTCTCTTTGGGTTTATCCTTTTTAGAGTTCATTGAGCATTTTGGATACGTATATTCATGTATTTCATTAAATTTGGGAAGTTTTCCGCCATTATTTCCTTGAATATTCTCTCTGCCCCTTTCTCTCTTTCTTCTCCTTCTGGCATTCTCACCATGTATATATTAGTATGCTTGATGGTGTCCCAAAGAGTTTTCAAACTATGTTCACTTTTCTTCTTTCTTTCTCTTTCTGCTCCTCAAACTGAATGATTTCAGTGGTCTTTCTTCAAGTTCACTGATTCTTTCTTCTGCCAGCTCCAATCTGCTATTGAACCCCTCTAGGGAATTTTTAATTTCTGTTATTGTGGTGTTCAACTCTGTCATGTTCTTTTCATACTTTCCATAACTCTACTGATAATCTGTTTGTGTTCATTTTTATTTTCTTGATTTTCCTTAATTCTTTGTTCATATTTTCTTTTTTCTCTTTGACCATAATGAAGACCTTTTTAAAAAAGTCTTTGTCTGATGTCCCAGATCTGGTTCTCCTCACTGATGGTTTCTAATGCTTTAATCTTTTCCTTTGCCTGGGCCATCATTTCTTGTTTCTTTGTATACTTTGTAATCTTTTGTTGAAACCTGGACATATTAATATTTTAATGTTTTTGCTGGAGTTTAGATTCTGTGACATTTATTCCTTAGGATTGTATCCACCTAGTGTTATGACAGAGGCTCCCCCCCTCCCCCTGCCAGGAGCTAACAAAAGAGAAGGAAGTTTAAAAAAATACTTTTCCCAATCTTTGCAGATTCACTTGTGCAAATCCTCTCCTTTAGGACTGTGGAGCAGGTGTAGCTCAGTGGTTGAGCACTTGCTTCACATGTATGAGATTCCAGGTTCAATCCCCAGTACCTCCTAAAAGAAAAAAAAAAAAAATACAGGACACCCTCTTCTTTAGGACTTATCCATACAATGGGTTGTATGAAAATAGCCTCAGGCCAAAGCATAGGGTCCTCCCTGAACTTTTCTCTGTGTGTCTGTTTTGGGGTATGTGAATGTGGCCCTAGGAATTCTCCTATTTACACAGTTACAAAAGTCCCCTCTTCCCTAGGAAATAGTTTCCTCATGGTCCTGGGCACTGTACTTTGTATTTCCTACAGCCTGCAATCCTTTGCCCCTGGCAGCATGACTTGACTGCTGTCCTAGAGGCTCTGCAGGAGAGCTCTCTCAGCTTCCTTTTACATGCAGGGCAAGTTCTGGGACAACAAGTCCTTCAGGCCACCACCAGATAGATTGAGCCACACATAAATTCTTCCAACATGTGCATGAGAGTCATTCTGTTCCCTCTGGAACTGGGACCAGGCATCTCCACTGGGAGCACTGACTGGCTCCATGCTGAGATGATGAGAGGTGGGGAGGGACAGTCAGGGTTCCAGGAGATCTTATCACTATTTATTTATTTATTCTTAAATATGGTTTAGTACTCTTCTCCATTTCTGTACTTCGCAACACTAAGGTTTCCCTGCTTAAGATCTCTCTGCAGAGGCTCTAGAGAATGCAAAGGTTATGTTTTCAGCCCCTCTTATTTATGTGTTTTTATGTGTAAGTGTAATACATATCAGTGTATACTGATACACACATCATATATAATGCAATATGTATCACTGAAGAGAACACATTGATTAAAGAAATACAAAAAATTGGCATCATTTCCAAACTTAAATCGTAAAAATAAAAACTACAAAAGAAGCTGCATACCCTAAATGTATTATGTGAAACAACAAGCAGATTCAAAAATGTAAATTGACATCTGATTTCTCTGGTCTTGTCATATCACATTAGTCCCATTTACCGTGGAAAAAACCTAAGGTACTGCTCTTAGGGTTTGCCTGCTCTTGGGTTTTCTGCAAACAAATAGCAAAGCCCAAAGCAAAAGCATCTTCCCTGGAAGCCTCCTGAGTTGGTAAACAACAAAGAACTGACTCTTGTCACTGGGGGTTGAGACATCAGGTTACACATAGACAGGCAATCATTTTGACCGCAGAATACAGTGTGAGAACTAGAAGCTTTACATTTTAAGACGTACTCCCTTCAAGATCCCACCACTATTAAGAAGCCTTTTTCTTGATTTGGTGCTAGCCCTGTTACTGCAATCCTTCAACTGTTTTCTGGAGCCCTGAGAAAAATGTTTCTGCCAGTTCTTGCTGGTTGTTCAAAGCTTGCTTAGGGGGAATGGAACCCTGATGTGTCTCACTCTACTACCATCTTGATTGAGTGGGGCTACATACTTCCTATTGTATAATCACAATAATGTATTGACATAGGTACCATTACCTGTATTTCACAGAAGGGACAATGGGCCATGGCTAGTAAGGAGTGAAGCCTGTATTCAAACCTGACTTTGAGTGACTTAATGTTTCTTGTATTCTCCATTGTATCTGTTGTATCTTCAAATGTCATTCCTGTATTCTTATTTAGTATTTTAAATTTTACATCAGAAAAATATTTGGTTTAAAATAAACAATGGAATAAAAGAATTTTGACTTCTATAAGGTTATTTTAATAAAAAATAAATAGGTAAACAGGGCATTCCCAGTACATGCCAGATTCATGAGGTCGCCATGGTCCAGGTTTGGGGAAATGAGACTCACCTCAAAGAATTGCTTTCTGTAGACCAAATGAAGTGAACAGTTGGGTTAAAATGAGGCTTATAGGAAAAACATTCAGATAAATCTGGGAGAGGATGGGGACAGGGAGAAGGGGTTAGGAAAAACCAGATTTTAGTGCTTTCTGATCCTTCTATTTCCAATCTCCTGCCTAAATGACCAGATCCATGTTCCTTACCTTTTCTTCCTTTCTCCGTCTTTGTAAAAGATTAATTGGAGCAGATACAATTGAGCTTGGCCAAATGGCAACATAAGAAAGTTCTCAGATTATTCCATTATCCTGTCTGTGATTTTTATATGACAGCTAAAGAATCATATCAGCCAGAAACCTCCCTTTACTCTTCAGGAAACCAGTGCTATTAATTGCAACAATACTGCTGCAGAAATTTCTCATAGAATTTGCCTAGTTTCACTATTAAGAAAGCTACACAAAATGTGATATACAAACCCAATGGAATATCATTGGGCCATAAAAAGGAATGAAGTTCTCATATATGCAATAACATAAATGAACCTCCAAACATCATGTTGAATGAAATAAGCCAGATACAAAAGGACAAATATTGTTCAATATCACCAATATGAAATAGAGTAAGCAAACTCACAGAGTCAGAATCTAGAATATAGGTTACCAAGAGATGGGGTGGGGGTAGCAAATGGGGAGTTAAGACTTAAAATATACAGAGTTTCTGTTCAGGATGATGGAAAAGTTTTGGTGATGGATGGTGGTTACCGTAGCACAACATTGTGAAAGCAATTAACAGCACTGAATTATATATTTGAATATAGTTAAAAGGGGTATATTTTAGGTTAAGTATATGTTAGTAGAATAAAAATAAAAAATAATTCATGCAACTGCACAGCACAAACAGTGAATCCTAAGTTAAACCCTGCACTATAGTTCATAGTACAATTATAAAGATGGACTTTCATCACTTGTAACAAATGTGCCACACACCAATGCAAGGTGTTAAAAATAGGGTAGTATATGAAATCCTGTATTTTATGCAGGATTGTCCTGTAAATCAACAACTTCTATGAATAAATAAATAAATAAATAAATAAATAAATAAATAAAAAATGGCATGTAGGAAAAAAAAGAAAGCTACTGCTCACTGCCAGAGGAGCTTTTACAATGGTTTCCAAACCAGAGTTTCCTCAGTTGGATGTAGCCATAGTGAACCTGGGCCTCAGTGGAAGTCATATTTTTGGCTTCTAAAAGTGGATTTGGATATGGAATTTTAAAAAAGTTAAAAACTTTTAAATTTTAATAAATTGATAAATAAAAATATACAATGTAGAAATAATAAGTAAGAATAAAGTAAAGCCAGTTATCTTCAAATCTGGAGCATCAGAGGAATTTCAAAGCAGGGACCCTTTATTATAACTTAATTATTTCTGTATGGTTTTCAACTGCTTTAATGTCAATGGACCTGAAACGTGTAAAGATGTGTTCAGACATTTTGTTTTATTATTTACAAACGTTTTTATATATGTTAAAAATTGAGATGGAATTAGACTTTATTTTATCTATTTGATTTACCTACAATTTGAATTGAAGATAAAACCTTTGACAAAATAATTTTTACAAATAAACTGTACCACTCAATGAAGACCACTAAACTTATTGAAAAACTTAACAATCTTTGAAAAATCAAAGGACATTTTGGAATTATTCTGTATCAGTGGTTCTCAAATTGTAGTATCAGCATCACCTGAGAAATTGTTAGAAATGGAAATTCTTGCGGCCCGTCCCAGACCTACTGCATCAGAAACTCTGGTTTCTGCCAGGTGGTTCCAATGCATGCTCAAGTATGAGAAGCCAGAAAAGTGTCTGATGGGTCATTATGGTGATATGCCCTTAGCGAGGCTTGAGAATTAGAACCTAAATTGATGACTCACAAATTAATCTCTTCTCTGGCTACTAGAAAAGTGACTACCATGGGCAGTGTGGTGTAATGGAAAGAATTATAATCTTGAAGTGTGCTGATCTGGTTTCAATTTGCAACTTTTTAAATGCAAATCACTTATGTACATTGAGCCAAAGTTTTTAATGTGTAAATGGGTGGTTGTAATCAAATGAAGACATGCATGTAAGGGCAATTTAAAAATTTTCCACTGTTATGCAAATGTTACTTTTCGTATACTCATTACTGACAGTATGATTGCAATTATCAAAAATTTCCCTTCTCATCTCCCTTCTCTTTGCTCCATTAAAATTTAATTACCTCTTGAAATTTTTTTTCCAAGCAGAATTTTTAAAAACAGAAATTGGAGACTTTTTTTAAAATAGGAAGAGAAATTTAAGTTCTTGCAATTTATTTTATATAGGAAATAATACTTATGGATTTTTTCTTTGTTTCATGATAGTCTTTTAAGCCTTTAATCCACTCTGTAAAATGAATTAAATAGCATACTTTAGTGATACCATGGCAATAATAATGCGTTTGGAAACATTAAGTGTCAGATTTCCTTCACTTATTTCAAAAATTGTTTTACATTTTTCTGGTTTAACCTCTCTTGACACCAGTGAACTTATGGCTTGTAATTGAAGGATAAGTGAGCAAAAAGCAGTTCAAGTGATAATATATCCATTTCAATTCCTATTTTCTGGACGGAGACCTTTTATGCTAAGTTCATGTGAGAATAAATCTTTATGACAAAATTATAACCCTCAGATAGATGTTAGGCAGGCTGAGATCTATCCTGGTATAATGGATTTTTGTGACAATGAAATGCAAGAGAGGCTCCCAAAAGCTTTGCCTAAGGAAATTCTGACAGTAACTTATATGCTGCCAAAATTTTCAAGATGCTATTATGACTCATTATAGAAAAATGACTTGGTATCTTAATCATGAACTACAATTGTGTTATAAAGGAGAAAGAAGTATAAAGGCATAATCTCTGAAGTGTATTCATATTAGCCATTTAGTCATTTAGCCTTTAACTATTTAGAAAATGTTGTGTCTTTTAATGTGTTTTTATACAATAAAACATTCTTGTTTGGAAGAGCCCATGTATTTGTTACCCCAAATTTGAGTTTCACCCATAATTTTCTGCATGCCACCAGTTGAATGAAAAGGAGGCATTCTCTGCAATCAGAAGCAATTTAAACTTCATATCATTACTTTCTCTATAAGTTCATTCTTTCCAAAGTGATCAAATACTGCTTCTTATCACAGTATTCTGGGTTTATTTTCTAAAAATTGTAACACACACATTTAGAAATATTACATCATTTATAAGGTCCACAATTTTATTGAAAAAAAAAATGGACATGATTTAATCATTTTGTAAACTCTTAGACTATTTAATTTTCTTGTTTTTGATCACTGTAACAATGTTATCTTTTCCAGACATCTAATGTATACTTTACTTTTTTCCTGAAGACCATTAAAAAAACAAAATAAAATCAATGGTAACAAACAATAGCAGCAACAAAAAGAGGTAAATTACCATCAAATCTCTATAAGGTCCACCAGAGTTGGAGCTAATTTTTGCTTTCATGTGTGAAAATATTATTTCAAATTATGTTAGATATTGTTTTCATTTGTGCTTAAACTTTTGGGAGTCAATAACCCCTAGATTGTATGACTATAATGAAAACTACGGACTCAGGAAAAAGTGCACGTGCACATGCACACATCACTTTGCAACCTATCCACAGCAGAGCCTAAGTGAAGAACTACCCTGGAGAGTAGGAATTGTGCCACTTGTTTTCGTACCACCCAAGCCCTACCTCAAGAAGGGACCACCTGAGCCAACTCCCTTAATACAAATGTACTTTCTTCCCAGTCAAATCAAAATAGAGATCAGTGTTAACTCGGTGCACATCCACCATCTCAAATCCTAACAAAAATCTAGGAGATAAGCAGTGAGGTGAAGAGTGGGTAAGAGCCTTGCTGGATATCATTTCAGATGGTAGATTCAGGACTCAAACTCAAACCTCCTGGTTTCCAGTCCTGTGCTTTTGCACAAAACCACATCATCCTCCGAGGATTTCCGTCCAAGACACATCAGGAAATGTTATACCAATTGTCCCCGGACCATTGCATCATTTAGGGCTGGGCTTAAATTAGAGGAAGTGTTACAAATGGACACTGATTAACTAATGTAGACCTTCATTTCTTTCTTACATTTAAGTCCGAAGTTAGGTATAGTCCAAGCCTTGATTAGCAGCTCTGTTCAGTGAAATCTCAGAGGTCCAGATTCCTTCTATCCTTTTCTCTGCTTCAATTTCTAAGATTATTTTATGATCCAAGATGACTGCTCTGTATCAGCCATTACAATTGTACTACAGTGAAAAGGAAGGAAGAAGAAAAGAAGAAGGTCTAGTGCATGCGCCAGAGGTCTTTGAAGTTAACTTTCTAGATGTTGTCACATCATATTTCCTCTTACAACTCATTGAACAGAACAATCCAATAGCCACCTCGATTTGAAAGGATGATTTGGAAATAGAATCTTTATTTTGAGTGGCCATGTGTGAAGTTCAAAATTGGGAGACTTATTACTAGCGAATAGGGGAGAATAGATTTTATGGCACAAAGTCCAGGTGATCATGCACAGTTTCTGGATTCTATTGCATCTTAGAGATGCTCAAATAAATGAATGTTCAAGTATGATTGCATAATGCTGCTGTTTTACATTATTTGTATCCAGAGAAATTCAACCTCTATTCAATACTTCTTTTTTTCTTTAGAAAAACTCCCATTTACATTTCCTGTATTAAAGGTAAAATGTTAGCTTATAGTATTAAAAACCACAAGCTTGACCTTTTCCAGGAAAACCCAACATCCATCCATTTGGAATGGTCGAAATAATGTAAACATTTTTGCTAGTATGAAAAGGCTAGGGGAGGGGGAGCAGATGTGGCTCAAGCCATTGGGCACCCGCCTCCCACATGGGAGGTCCTGGTTTGGTTCCTGGTGCCTCCTGAGGAAGACAAGCAGACAGATGAGGGAGCCATGAGGGGTGGGGGTGGGGGAATAAAAATAAAAATTAAAAAAAAGGTTAGGGGAGAACATAAGAACAGAGAGAATTAGAACCAGTGTGTTCTCAATGGCATGTAAGATTCTTTGTGGAATATTTTTATATCAAAACAAAATTGGTCATAGCTGTTTGTGTTAAATGAGAAAATGAAACTCTTGTCTATCAGCTTAACATTCACTTAGCCACTGAGCACTTCATGGTCAAAACACATATCCATTTTGTAAGGCATGGAGACATTTTAAAATCAGTCTGTGCTTTTAAATGTGGATATGACATTTTAAACTAGTTAAAGTCATAATGCTCACTGGAAACTCATTCATTCGCATAAGGAAATAACTAATATGATTTTTAAAAATATAATGGAGATGTGTGCCTCACACAATAGACCAACTTGATAAAATAATAAATTTTCAAAAATAAGACACAATGACCTTCAAGTGTAAGAAAATTGGAAAGGGATTGATTCTTTAGAAGACTTTTTGGTAGGATGTCAAGAATATTGTAAGAGACAGCACAACTTGTAACTTGGGTACAAAGACCCCCCCTCCCCCTTTTTTTTTCAGTTACTGGGACCAGGGATTGAACATGGGACCTCCTGTGTGGGAGGCAGGCGCTCAACTGCTTGAGCCACATCTGTTCCCCCTACAAAGCCCCTTTATTGATAAATGAGGAATGGCAAATGAAGAATCATATGTAGCTATGACTACTCAAACTTTCTCATAAAAAGGAAGTTTTTAAAAACTTTGGTATAGATATTTTTTCTTCACATAGTTATTTTGATCATTCATATGATGTTGCAGAAGCAAAATACACTATGATGCAGTTCAAAAACTATTCATTTAGGATAAGAAATGGTCTTGTTAATGTTTTTGATGTTTTAGCCACAGATATTATATTCCTCTGATTGAGAAAAGAAGTATAATATTATGTAACAACGCAAATAAAAGACAGTGTGGAAAACTTTTGTGTCTTTTATAAACTGAATACTGGATGGGCAGAGGACAATATGCAACAATGAGGATTATTTCCCTTCCCTTGTTTCCCTAAAGAGCAACGGAATTAGAGATATTTATATGAATTTTAGGATTAGTTTACTTCAATTTTTTCTCAGTTGATTAATTAAGTGTGAATGAGTGTAAAATTCTCATATGGCATGCTTAATGGAACAAAATTTATGTTTCCATGGTCTAAGCCTGTTTGGAATTTTAAATATTTAGGTATAGATACTATATTTTTATAAGGAATATTTAATCTCATCATCATGATGTTTTGTCTTTTAATTTCTTGACTGTGTAATCTTCCTTCTTCCACCGATAAATAAGTTTTTTGATTTATATTGGTTTCTCTTAGAAAGCTTTCCATGGGAAATTTTACCAACCTCATGACTCTTAGAAACACCATCATCTTGTACATTTGATAGCATCATTTCTTTTATGGGTCTCCAAAGGATTCAAGAGGAGTGTCCCAGCTTATTCTTTAACTTGAGTTCTTGGGATCGTTTAGGATCCTCAAAAATTTACCCAGAATCTTCTAAGAAATAATTCTGCAAGAAGACAAGGTACTGTCTATTTATGCCTCAAATTCTGGTCGACTATGGGGTGGGCATCTATGTTCAGGATTTATGTAATATAGAAACCATCATTGTCACATGATTAAGGATTGAGGACTCGAGATGGGGGAGGTGGTATTTCATAACACCATCTTAAACAACGGGATTGTAGACAGTGAAAAGGTTAACAGGCTATTCTTCTCGCCCTCAGTCACAGGACTTCTCCAACTTGTAATGCATTTCCAGGTTTCCCTTCTACCCATCGGGAGGGCAGGGGTCACAGCTGGCCAGGCTGTCTTGGCTGTAGTTTTCTCTGACTATGGCAGGTTAAATTAAACTATTTTGAATTTAATGTACATTATGTTGATGGGAACTGAAATGGTTGTTTAAAGCACTGAGATTCATCTCTATACAAACCACTTTATTTCTTGCTACAACATCCTTTTGCTATTGTGAAGATATAAACAGTGTCTACTTCTATTGAAATAGAGATAAATATACTGACACATTACATTTTTGTAAATTGAAGCTACTCTTATTAGCAGACTAAATGAGAGACATTAAATGCTTGATTATGAATGCTAATAGAAAAATGTAGAGGATATGGTTTGTTAAAAAGAGAAGATGCATTGTTAAAGCTTTGGAATGGGCTTTATTTTTATTATATTAGCACATGAAATGATGAAGCCACACAGTGAAAATCTGATTCTGGAGAACCTGAAGGTTCTTATTTCTTTACTGGGCCCCATTGTATATCATCTTTTGAAATACTCAAAATAATACTTTCTGTTGGGTCCAAACTTTACCTGGAGCAAGGAAACATAGTTAAAAGCTTTCACTTAAAGTTACTTTGCTCAGGTGCGAATAAATGTAAGTAAAAGCAAACAGAAATAACATAGGACTTAAATGAGCACGAGAAGGACTTCTTTAGGTGATGGGGTTACAACATCTCGGGATAACTGAAGCTTGCCTTTCTGGCAAAAGGCACACACAAACAAAGATTAACTTATTTATTTTATACTGAGGACAATTCTTTATGATGAATACTTGAGGATATACTTGGCAATAAATTTGACAGCTAGCATGGTCTCTTTACAGGTTGGCTTTATCTGAGACTCTGGGAGGAGAAAACCAAATCTGCCTTCATCTCGGAGTTCAAAGGCAAATGTGTGTTTGATGCCCAGATCATAAGCCCAGTCTAAGGAAGAACCTGATACCGGGTCTGTAAAACATAAACAGTAAATATTTAGTTAGAGACAATTCTAACATTTTTTTTTTTGGGAAATGAAAATTCACTGGTATAAAATACACAATAAAAATGATGACATGTATAGTCAATTGCCATAATAAATGAGAGTCATGGTCTGGATAGTACAGAGTGTATAGTAAAAAATATTGTGGCCTTGGAATCTACTATCCATTTAAAAATTGTGCTATATCCTTCAAATTAATTTGAGCTTATGTTTCCTGGGCACACATTGTTGCAGGTGGAGGTGATCTGTGCAAGGGCAAGCATCAGAGAAAACCATCTGAGGAGGAGCCACTGGTCACTGAAAACCATACAAGGAAAACTACACATACAAGCTATACAAAATTGTATCCTTTCTAACAGTTCAGTTCTCTTTATATTCATGTTACTAGGATAAAATATTTTATAGTTAAAAGACAAAGAAATTTAAAAATCTGTTATTTAAAGGAAGAATTTAATCCCTAATCCAATATTTCTATGTCTAACTTTATGAAATTTTGTTAAGGATATTATTATTTGGCAAAAAGACTGAAAAAATAAACACACATCAAGAGGTTGTATGCATATATGATTTATACAGGGGCATAATGATAGTATAAAATGCAGTTTTGTAGACTTTGCTTTATGTAATAGAAAAAAGTATTTTTTTTTGGTAAATAAAATCATTTACATTCTAGGACAAGTAATGAGTTTAACTGATATCAATATTTTAGGTTTGAAAGATAAGAATTCAAAGCTGTGCTGAAGAAATAAAGAGAAGGAATGTTTCAGTGGAAAGTAATAGGGTTGGCTCTTAAATTATTCAATGAAGATTTATTTAGCCTTTAATATGTACGATACACTTTACTTGGCACCATAGAGAGTGGGTGATTCAGGGTACAAAGAAGAAGAAGCTACTTGTGTGCTTGAGAATGTCGAACTTAATGGGGAGAAGTCACAGATGCAAATCCATAGAGATAGGGCAGAATGAGCTGAATATCATAGGAGAAGTGCAATATCTTATGAAAATTTAAAGGGGAAAAAAGACATTATGCCTGGTGAGGAGGGTGGTATTTCATGCACAAAGCTTGCTCAAATAGACCTTCATAATGGGGAGAGGTGGTGCTTGAGGAGGGCCTTGAGGAAAGAGTAGCATTTTTTTTCCAGGTGGAGATGGGAGAAAGGCCTCCTGGACAGTGAACTAGAAGGATGAAAGAGCATGAAGGTATTTTTGGGGATGAGTTGGGCTGGAGTAAATATAGCAGTGATAATTTGTGGGCAAAGCTCAGAAAACTTGGTAAATCAGGATTAGGTGTTTAGATTTTGTTTGGGAGGCAATAATAGCCACTTTAGTGCTGCACTTTAGGACAGTTAATCTGTATGGGAAAGGGTAAGAGACCAGTTGGAGATATCGTGAAGTGAAAGCCTGAACTAGGATAGAATTGAGGGGCTCTATGTAAGACACAAACAACAAAAGAAAAAACAGATAAATGGGACCTCGTCAAAATTAAAAAGTTTTGTGCATCAAAGGACTTTATCATGAAGGTGAGAACACTGCTCACCCAATGGGAGAAAATACTTGGAAATCACATATCCAATAATGGTTTAATATCCAGAATATATAAAGAAATCCTACAACTCAAAACTAAAACGACAACAACCCAATTTAAAAATGGGAAAAAGACCTGCAGAGACAGTTCTCCAAAGAGGGTATACAAGTGGCTAACAAGAACATGAAAAAATGCTCAACATCATTAGCTATTAGGGGAATGCAAATCAAAACCACAATGAGATATTGCATACCCACTAGAATGGCTATTATTAAAAAAGCAGAAAATTATAAGTATTGAGGGGATATTGAGATATAAGAATATTCATTCATTGCTGGTGGGAATGTAAATGGTTCAGTCACTGTGGAAAACAGTATGACAGTTCCTCAGAAAGCTAAGTATAGCATTTGTATATGATCTGGTAATCCTCTAGTAGGTATATATTCAAAAGAATTGAAAGCAGGGATTCAAACAGATATTTGCAAACCAATGTTCATAGCGTCATTAAACACAATTGCCAAAAGATGGAAGCAGCACAAGTGCCCGTTGACTGATGAACGGATAAACAAAATGTGGTATAGACATACAATGGAATGTTATTCTGCTTTGAAAAGGAATGAAGTTTTGATTCATCAACAACATGGATGAACCTTAAAGACATCATGGTGAGTGAAATAAGGCAGACAGAAAAGGACACATATTTATGAGTTCACTGATACAAAATAATTAGAATAAGCAAAGTCATAGAGTTAGAATCTAGAATTTAGGTTACCATGGCCTGGGCTGTGGGTAGGGAATGGGGAGTTAATGCTTAAATTGTACAGAATTTCTATTTGGGTTGATTATAAAGTTTTGGAAATGTGTGGTGGTAATGGTAGCACAACATTGTGAGTAAAATTAGCAGCACTGAATTATGTATGCTAATGTGGTTAAAAGGGGAAATTTTATGCTGTACTTATGTTACTAGAATAAAAATTAAAAGAAAAAACAGTACTGTACAACACAGTGAACCCCCTGTAAATGATGGACTGTAGTTATTAGTACAATTATAAAAATGTTTGTTTATGAATGATAACAACTATACCACACTAGTGCAAGATGTTAATAATAGGGTGATTTATGGGAAAATACACCCAAATGTAAACTATGGACTATAGATAATAGTGCAATTTTAAAATTCTCTCATCAATTGTAACAAAGGTAACACACTAATGCAGAGTGTTAATAATGGGGGAGCTCTGCATTTTATGTATGATTTTTCTGTAAATCTACAATTTCTCTAATGAAAAATATTTAAAAAAGAGAATGAGTAGTGGAGACTCCTCCCCAAGTAATTCTTGTTAGTTCCTGTGATGATAAAATGTTGTTGGTGGGGTGGCATTGGGAAACAGGCAGGTGGATATATTAAACTGGAAATTTGCTTAACTTAATGACGTCTGTTGATCTTGTAATCTTGTAAAATTTTGAGCAAAAATAAAAAGGAAGACTCTCTTCCTTAGATTCTCATATAATTCAGAATCTCCTGTGAAAACTGGAATTTAAATAAGCCATTCCACAATTCCTGATGTTTGAATCCTAATTTGTGAATTCTATAATTTTCTTTAATGTCTATAAAAAAGTATTAGGGCAAAGACACAGTCAATAATAAAGAACTTACAAATTGTTGATGCTGTTGGGCCATAGGTGTAATGGGTTTCATATCGAGTTGATAGAACATCAGTGCCAATCCTTGCAACTTTGGTCTGGAGAGAAAGAAAAAGTTACAGTGGACAGTAGAATATTCTGTAAATACCCTTAGTTTATTGGAGATTTAAAAAATCAGTTTTACTAGATATTTGTCATTTGATGATCAAAATAAAATAAAATAAATGGTTCAGTGAGAAATTTATTTTCAGTAAGATGTTGTCATTGTAAAAAGGCTTCTAACTGTGAAATCAATTATATACAATGGTATATCTCATTTTGTATTT
>JAQZBX010068911.1:0-15661 GCA_029593785.1 Cabassous unicinctus | reverse complement strand
GAAATTAGGAAATAATCTTCAGGCAAATGAAAATGAAAATACAACATACCAAAACTTACGGAATGCAGTGAAGGCAGTACTGAGAGGGATATTTATAGCTATAAATACCTATATAAAGACCTCAAATCAGAGACTTAACTGCAAAAGTGGAAGAATTAGAAAAAGAACAATCTAACCCAAAGCAAGCAGAAGGAAGGAAAAGATTAGAGCGGAGACAAATAAAAGAAAAAAAATTAAAAAAAAAATAAAACCAAAAGTTGGTTCTTTGGAAAGATCATCAAAATTGAAAAAACCTTTAGCTAGATTGACAAAGAAAAAAAAGAGAGGATAGAAATAAGAAAAATCAGAATTGAAAAAGGGGGCATTACTGCTGACTCTGCTGAAATAAAAAGGACTATAAGAAGATACTATGAACAACTGTATGCTAATAAATTGGATAACCTATATGAAATGGACAAATTCTTAGAAGCACCACAAACTACCTACATTGACTCAAGAAGAAATAGAAGGTCTTAACAAACAAATTACTAGTAAAGATTGAATCAGTAATCAAAATCTCCCAACAAAGAATGCCCAGGATTATTCACAGGGGATTTCTATCAAACGTTCCAAGAAGACTTAACTCCAGTTCTGTTCAAACTCTTCCAAAAAACTAAAGATGGGGTAATACTCCCTAATTCATTCTATGAGACCAATATCAGCCTCATACCATAGCCAGATAAAGATATCATCTTGAAAAAGAAGAATAAAGTTGGAAGACCCACACTTCTGGATCTTAAAACTTATTATAAAGCCACAGTAATCAAAACAGCATGGTACTGGCATAAGGACAGACATATAGAGCAATGGAATAGTATTGAAAGCTCAGAAAGCAACCCTCACATTTATGGCCCACAGATTTTTTTCTAGGTGGCAAAACCACTCAATTGGGAAAGAATGACCCAACAAATTGTGCTGGGAAAACTATCATCCTTTGCAAAAAAAGGACCCTTACCTCACACCATATACAAAAATCAACTCAAAATGGATCAAAGCCCTTAATTTAAGAGAACTGTCAACTCTAGAAGAAAATGTAGGTATGCATCTTCAGGATTTTGTGTTATACAGTGGTTTCTTAGACTTTATACCTAAAGCACAGCAACTAAAGAAAAAATAGGTAAATGGGACCCCATCAAAATTAAAATGTTTTGTTCTTCAAAGGACCTTATCATGAAAGTAAAATGACAACCTACACAATGGTAGAAAATATTTGGAAACCAAATATCTGATAAAGGATTAATATCCAGAATATTTAAGAAATCCTTCCACTTAACAATGAAAAGACAACTTAAAAATAGGAAAAAGACATCTTTCCGAAGAAGATAAACAAATGGCCAGAAAGCACATGAAAAGATGTTCATTATTAGCCATCAGGGAAATGCAAATCAAAACCACAATGAGATACCATTTCACACCCATTAGAATGGCTGCTATTAAAAATACGGAAAATAGCAAGTGTTGGAGAGGATGAAGAGAAATAGGAATACCCATTCATTACTGGTGACAATGGAAAATGGAAACAGTTTAATGTTTCCTCAGAAACATTATGGAAAACAGTTTAATGTTTCCTCAGAAAGCTACATATAGAACTACTATATGATTCAGCAATCTTACTACTAGGTGTATACCCAGAAGAATTGAAAACAGGCTTACATAGATATTTGTATACCAATGTTCTTAGGGGCATCATTCACAGTTGCCAAAAGATGGCACATGTCTATCAGCCCATGAATGGATAAATAAAATGTGGTATATATGCACAACGGAATATTATTCAGTTGTAAAAAGGAATGAAGTCTTGACACGTGACAATGTGGATGAACCTGGAAGACATTGCGTTGAGTAAAATAAGCTAGACACAAAATGACAAATGTTGTATGATCTCACTAATTAGATACAATTAAAATAAGCAAACTCATAGAAGCAGAATCTAGACTACCAGGAAACAGGGTGGCTAAGGGAATGGGAAGTTAAGGTTTAAAATATACAGGATTCCTATTTGGAATGATGGAAATGTTTTGGTAATAGATGGTAGTGATGGTAGCACAACATTGTGAACACAATTAATAGCACTGAAATATGTATCTGAATATGATTAAAAGTAGAAATGTTAGATTGTATATATTGTAAAGAATAATATTTTTTAAAAATCCATATAACTCTACAAACACTGATCCTAAATCAAACCGGATGTAAATAGTACAATTAAAATATATGGTGTCATCAACTATAACAAATGTTCCACACCAATGCAAGGTATTGGTGGTAGGGTGGTATATGGGAATCCTGTATTTTGTGCATGATTGTCTTGTAAACCCACAATTTTTCTAGTGAAGGAAAGAAATACGTAAGTAAAATATATAGTTAGTTAAAGGCAAATGTGCAAAGCTATATAAACAAATAAATGAAGGAACATGAAAAAACAAATGAACAATGATGATACGTAAGAGGTTCTACTCTGGTGGCAATAGAAGAAATGCAAATGAAAGCAATTGCTAGATACCATTTTCCCCATCAAACATAACGGTTATTTGAAAATAACCGCTACCGTTGAGATGAAGAGAATTGGACAGACTCATGCAGTACCTGACAGTATAAATTTGTGCAACCTTTGTGGAACACAATATGTCAAAATATTATGCGTCTTAAACATTGTACTTATTGTCAAATTAATATCCTTGAGTCCATTCTGATATAAATCAATAAATACAGAAATAGAATAAATGCATAAACTTTAGTGGGTGAAAGTAGGATAACAGGATATTTGTGTAATCTTGAAATATCTCTACTTAAGATGCATATTGATATGTGTCTGCTGTTGTTATGTACTGAAAAGGGCACAACATCACTTTAGTGGCATTCATGCCAAAGATACATAACCTGAATTTAATAATGAAGTAACATCAGGAAAAAACAAATTGAGGGGGAGCCAACACAATAACTGGCTAGTTCTTTTTCAAAATGCCATGGTTTTGAAAAACAGAGTGAGGAACTATCCCAGATTGGAAAAGACAAATGAGACTAATGACAATTAAATGCAATGTGGGATCATGCAGCAGGAAAAGATTAGAGGAAAACTGGAGAAATTTGTATAAGCTTTGTAGATTACTTATAGTATTGCATCAGTGTTTGGTTTTGGTAATTGCAACTGTGGTAATATTTGGGGAAGATGGGTGAAAGATATACGAGAATTATTTGTATTGTTTTTGTATTTTCTTGTGTGAAATTATTTCAAAATGAATACTTGAAAAATTTTTAAAACCTGAAAAACTTTTAATTTCTGTTTTAATATTTAGACTGAAAGAGATACTTCAGCCAAACCGACTAATCAACTATGGCTTGACTCTTCTGCTTCTGATACGACTGTCAGAGATGATATTCTGAAACTTAAAAATGAAATTCAAGTTTTACAAGAACAAAATCAGGTGATTAAAAAATTCTATATTTTATGAGAATTTTCATGGTTTCATCAAACCTTGAGGCTATGATGGACTTTTTGAAGACAGGCAATTTGAGTGAGTAGGTGAGTTTATTATTAGGCAATAATAGGTTTCAGTTATTTCCCTTTACTCTAGTGGTAATTTGATAGTTTCATCAGAAGGTAAGTTACTGTAATTCGTTTCCTGTCTATATAGTAGCAGAGCTATGGAGGTGTTCTTTCCTCTTTAGCCAACTCTTGACCAAAATGTAAAGCCTTGCTTATTTAGTTGTTGAAGATTATTGAATTCCAAGACTTACTTTAAGGCATTAGTTAACCAATACTTCTCTGGTTAAATATTTTCCTTTCATACAAAATTTCATACACATTAGGAAGCAAGTGTCCAAGTAATGCATCTATGCTTATATCAAGGTATGAAGAGATTCTTTTTCTTTAGTAGAATTATGAAAATGATAATATGTCAAATAATGTTATGTAGCAGAGATAAGTAAAGCACAGAGGATGTAGAAAAAAAAACCCATAAAAGATAGATTACTCAATTAAAATGATGTTTTTTTCCTCTAAATACTTTATTCTTTTGTATCTAGGAACTTAAAGAAACTGAAGAAAAGCTGAGAAATACAAATCAAGATTTATGTAATCAAATGAGACAAATGGTGCAAGATTTTGACCGTGATAAACAAGAAGCTGTGGATCGGTAAGGTCTCTACAGAGACCTAATGTTTCCCTGTTGTCTTCCCTGGTGCCCTGCCCCTTACTTCCCACCCACCCACAAAGAAGGATTCAAGAGAAACGATGGCATGAACAATCTCTGCAGAGACCATGGATTGGAAAAGATGAGCTGCTGCCTTCTCAAATTAGAATTTGGAACACATTTTCCATAGAAACAGTGTTATATAGTGGGTTGGATTCTATAGCACCACCGAAGCTGTAGTGCACAGAAAAGAGTTTCTCTTTTAGACTAGTCTGGAAAACCAACTGTTCTTTATAAGGAAGAAATTTGTGGGAAGGGAATATGTCTTCCAAGTACCAAATCATAAACTTGGAAACAGATTTTTGGAACATAACTTACTTGTGAGTTGGGTTACTACTAGTATTTGTGTTTATTATAGATGACTTGAAATTTTGGAATCAAACCTTCGGCAATTTCAACTAATTTTTTAGAAACAGAAGGCCTCAACAGTAGACTCTTACCTGTTTGAAGAATTGGAGCATTCTCACATCCAAATTTCTAATTTTTCTCTGGAAACATTTGAAGAAAGAAAATTTTTTGAAAATTCTCGTATAAGCATCTCTTGTAAATTAATTATTACCACTTTTGGTTGGGGAAAATCAAATTATAGTTGCAGGAAGGGATGGGACCAAAGGAAGGAAAACGAGTTCATCTTGGTGTTTCTAGTGATGCCGGGCATTGCCTTAGATTCCACTTTCTGATTCTAGGTGTGAGAGGACTTATCAGCAGCATCATGATGCCATGAAAGACCAAATACGTGAAAGCCTATTAGCAAAGCATGCTTTGGAGAAGCAGCAGCTCTTTGAGGTTTATGAGGCAACTCGCTTGCAACTTAGGTGAGAATAAGAGTTTAGCTGCCCTTTAAGCTATAGAGACTACATTCTCCTATTCCATAACTTACAGCAAAATTATTTGTTATGCAGTCCTTGTATTTTTTTGTGGTCATTTAGTTGCTGGTTTTATGTATCCAAGGTCTGACTTAGATAAGATGAATAAGGAGATGGCTGCTGTGCAGGAATGTTACCTGGAAGTGTGTAGAGAGAAGGATAATCTAGAATCGACTCTCAAGAAGACCATTGGAAAGGTGCAACAGGCTCAGGAGGAGAAGGTACAGTCCAAGCTTATATCATATTCACATCATTTCTTTCCTCAGGCCTGGCATTGTCATGTAAACCAATAAACTTGCTCCCTTGTGAAATGGGGAAGGTGTATTCAGAAGTCTTTTTATTTGACTATCACACTTATGTAGCTCATGAAATACTGTAAGTATTGAAATTATTACTAAAACCTTAGTAGTCAATGACATATATATATAGGAGGAAGTGGTTCTTCCTTATAGATTTATTCTTGGAGAACAAAAGTTCTAAAATAAGCAAGAGTGGACCCACAGTCACTTCACAGATCTGTAACCCACGGATCCTCATTTTGCGCTCGTTTGTAGACTGCCCGGGAGACTTGCACAGTCCTGTGAGCACTGCACCAATGATTCCTCCAGAGACACTTTCCTCAGACCCTTTTCTCTCTCCGTACCTGACTCTCATTTTATTCTGCTAGTGGGAAGGCTAGGCATTTGAACTTGGGTCTCTCTTGATAGAGAGGGTGATGATATGGGCAAGAAGGTCGAAGTGTTCGTAAGGCCCCTTTCGGGGAAGCTGGAGGGGCTACAGAATGCTTGCTGGCTGCTGAATCTTTCCACTTGCTGCTGGTGAGTGTCCCGCAGTTAGAGCCTCTTTCTCTTTCCTGTCCTGGCAAGGACAAGGAAAGCGCACGCTGGCTCCGGTCTAACTCTCCCTTGCACTTTGGACTAGCCTGCAGACCAGAGTTTGAAAGCCACCTGCCTCAAGATTAGAAAATATTTTTAAAGACTTGAATAAATCTTCTATACAGAGGTTTTTTTTAAGTTAAAGTTATATTAAAGCAAACTATTACAACCACAGACTTAAAAAGAATCGTTAAGGGGCCGGTGAGGATTTTAGTTCATTTAATATTTTGATTGATTATTTTGAGTAGACTAATATAGTGAAAAAACCTGGCATACATACACATCATGTAGTGCAATAAGAACTTCTGAAGGGAGCTGTTCTTAGGTGAGAAGGTATCTTATATTACCTGGAAATGGAGTGTGTAGCTTTCAGTAATCTTTTAAAAAATTGAGAGAGAACATCTTTAGTGTGATTCTTTCCTTTCTTTTTTTCAAGTGTCTATATTGGCAAGAGTATAAGAGCAGTTTTCTCAAAGAGGTCATTCTTTTCAGGAATATGCTTTTGGTGCTTAAAAAAATTGGTTTGGCTGTAAAATTGGATCTTATATAATAGATGGTCTTATATAATAGACTGATATTCTAGCTCATGAGTGTTTGTGTACAAAAGTTTTAACTTCTATTTGTCCTTTTGGGAAACACTTTAAAGCTATTTTTTTTTTCTTAAAAAATTTTAAAAATTATCATACCATAAAATTGACTTTTTTTTTTCCTTTTGGTGTACAATTCTATGAATTTTAACACATGTTTAGATTTATCATGACACAGAACAGTTTTATCACCCTAAAATCCCCCTCGTGTAATCCACTTGTAGTAACACCCACCCCACATCCCTAACCCCTGGCAAACACTCATCTGTTCTTGGTCACCATAGTTTTGTCTTTTCAAGAATGGCATGTAAATGTGGAATCATACAGTATGTAAATTTGTGAGACTGGCTTCTTTTACTTAGCCTAATGTCTTTGAGATTCATCCACATTTTTGCATGTTTCAAGAGTTCTTTCCTTGCAGAGTAGAATTCAGTTGTATGGTGATACTATCATTTGTTTTTGCATTCACCCACTGAAGGACATTGGGGTTGCTTCCAGTTTTTGGTTATGACTAGAGTTGCTATAAACAAAGGTATACTGGATTTTGTGTGAGCATAAGTTTGATTTTAGGAGCATGGTTGCTCGCTTATATGGAGTTGTATGTTTAAATTTATAAGAAACTGTGAAACCATTTTCCAGAGTGGCTCTACCGTTTTGCATTCCTGCCAGCAATGGATGAAGGTTCCAGTTGCTCCACATCCTTGTCAGCACTTGATTATTCTGTGTACTTCTTTATTTTAGCCATTTTAATAGGTGTAAGTGATATATTATTGTGATTTTAATTTTAATTTTCCCACTAGCTAATGATGTTGAGCATGTTTTCATGTGCTTATTTGCCTTCCTTATATTCTTTTTGTCTGTTTAAGTCTTTTGCGCATTTTTAAATTTGGTTGTTTTCTTATCACTGAGTGATGAGCTTTTTTTAATGTATTCTGGACCCAAATCATTTGTCAGAAACATGATTTCTAAATATTTTGTCCCAGTTTGGAGCTTTTCTCTTTCTTCTCTTATTAGTGTCCTTTTGCAGAGCAAATATTTTTAATTTTAATGAAATGCAATTTATCAATTTTTTCTTTCATGGATCGTGCTTTTCGTGTCATGTCTAACAACTTTTTGCTGAACACTGGGTCATGAAGATTTTCTCCTATGATTTCATCTAAATGTTTTATGGTTTTATATTTTCCATTTAATCTATTATCAATTTTTAGTTAATTTGTGTATAAGGTATGAGGTTTAAGTCTAGTTTTATTATTTTTCATATGGATGTATTTTATACCTAGAAACAAAATCTTAAAAATGAATTTGTTGCCAATAATTGTGCCAGTTTTTGGATGTAAAAATGCTTCTATCATCCTGAAAGGTGCACAGTTTGGAAACATTGATATTTATAACTTTTCTGATTCATAATAGATCTAGAGGTAGTTAAGCTTTCTTTCAAACTCAGTAGCTCTTCTGAAATGGGCTTAATACCCAGGAAAGCTCTAATAAGAATGTTGAGCTAATTAAAAATTGGCGAGAATACCAAACATACCTAATTTTTTAAAACACTTTTTAAAAACATTTATTCTTTATCTCCTCCTCCCACAGATGGTTCTCTCATCTGTCTGCTCATTGCTTGCTTGCCTTCTCCAGGAGGCATAGGGGAACCGAACCCGGGACCTTCCACATGGGAGGCAAGTGCCCAACAGCCTGAGCCACATCTGCTTCCTTCAGGCTGTGGCATCTGCTGGCTTATGGCCTCTGTTCATTGCGGCGGGGGCGGTGTCTAGCTCATTGCAGCGGGGGGCGGTGTCTAGCTCGTTGCAGCAGGGGTGGCGTCCAGCTAGTTGCGGCGGGGGCAGTGTCTGCTCTTCTTTTAGGAGGCACTGGGACCCGAACCCAGGACCTCCCATGTGGTAGGCAGACACTGAACTCATTGAGCCACATCCACTTCCTGAAACATACCTAATTTTTAAAACGTCTTTTTTTTTTTTTTAAGATTTATTTTATTTATTTAACACACACACCCCTGTTGTTTGCGCTTGCTGTCTGCTCTCTGTGTCTGTTCGTTGTGTGCTCGTCTTCTTTTTTAGGAGGCATCAGGAACCAAACCTGGGACTTCTGATGTGGGAGGGAGGCGTCCATGGCTTGCGCCACCTCCACTCCTGCTTGTTGTGTCTCTCATTGTGTTTCCTCGTTGTGTCTCTTCGTTACATCATCTTGTTGCATCATCTTGTTGTCACGCCGTCATCAACTTGCCACGCCAGCCCATTGTGTCAGCTCGCTGTTGTTCTTGTCTTCTTTAGGAGGCATGGGGAACTGAACCTGGGACCTCCCATGTGGTAGGTGGGTACCCAAATGCTTGAGCCACATCTGCTTCCCTAAAATGTCTTTCTTTGCTCATGAGTACCATGCCACTATGTATTAGAGCAGATCTAATTTCTATTGGGTTTCTTATTCATAAGCTTTCTTTAATACTTTTAATTCATTTTTATAAGTATGTGTTTAAAATATACAAATATATCTGTATAGATAGATAAATAGCAATAAATAGAAAGCTTTCAACTTTAGTGTTAAATTATTTTAATTTCATTAGCATATTATATATAATTATTGATATCACATTAAATTTACTATCTTAATTAGAGCTCTACAAAGAAAAAGTATGTTTTATATAGCCAGAGATAGAAATTATGATGTTATTATAAATTTTACTCCCATTTAGAAAATTTCCAGATAATCAGAGTTTACTGTTAACTTAGTTTAATACTAGTCCAAGGTCCTAAAGTCAATCAAGGATCTTTTAAATTATTTTTAAATTCCTATTATAAAGCACAGAATCATTGTTAATATTCAAAGTTTGTTAGATGATGTTACAAATTTTGCATAAAAGTACAAGGGAATTGATTAAATTCAATGATTTGCAGCCCTGTCTGTTCATAAAATATCAGTTATTATAAGTATGTAAGTTATGTAATTTAATTTTATTAAGCACAATTGCTAATATTCTTATAATCTTAAGTATTTTGAGAAGACAATGATAGTTTTTTTAACCCATAAAATCACTGTAGAAAATTTAGGAAGTTCAAAATAATCTTTCTTTGTGAAAAAGAATCCCAAATCCTGCGTAAAATAAAATGTTTTGCTTGCATGATATTCCATGATGTTATGAGATCAGAGTGAAAACAAACAGCTGTCAACCCAATTCAACTGTCCTCAGATTTACAATATCCGTGTTATATTTCTGTATTCATTAACCAACTATTTGCTTTCAGAAACTGTCGTTAATATGGTTTTTTATGACTATTGGTTGTTAACCTAATTTCCCTTTGCTTTGCTTTTTGTTCTTATCTGGCAGTCAGCTGGGCTGGCAGTTTTGTGAGTTTTACTTAAGGGGCTGGTGTACTTAAATCATTAGAAGTTCAATTTCTTTCTTCTCTGGGAATTCTTTTTTATTTTTATTTTTTAAATTTTTGTTGCAGAATTCTATAAGCCCTTCGTAAGTCTTTATAAACTAGTTAGAACAGGTGCACCTTTAAATTTAAGAGACTTTAATCTTTTCATGCCCTTTTTCAATAGGCAAAGGTATACCAGTGTGTTTTCTTAGGAAAGGTTTTGCACCAACAGAAGAATCTTATTGTATTCTGGAGCAAACTAAGGGACTTTTGGGATAGATAGCCCTTCTCTGCAGGTCATAAGCCACTCTCCCTCCACACTGAATCTGTAAGACAAGGAACACCAGAGTCTGTGGGTATATTTTGCTATTACATAAGTGATGTTTTTTGAAACACTTATTGAGTCCGTTTGTGGGTTAAGTAGGAACTCAATTCTAAGTTTTAACAGCTTTTATTGGCATAGAGAACTTTCCTCACGTGTTAACCTGGCTCATTAAGGGAAAGGGAAAACAAAGTCAGACATGCAGAACTCTTCAGATTCATTAGTAATTGATGGAGGCCATGAACCTTTAGACAAAGCACAGGTGATCAGTGTTCCCTTCTATTTATGATTCCATCATTCCTATATACATTAGGGCTCATTTATACAATTATAACACTTAGAGGTTTGTTTGTTTGTTTGTTTTTTGTTTTTGCTGTCCAACCCATGCAAAACACATTTAAATGTTTAAAAATATATCCATACATTTCCTTCCTTTTAATGGTAGAAATTTTTGAATTAGATATTCCTGTAGTGTATTCAGATGGCAGATCCCTATGACCAATCGATCTATTACTTTTCCTATATAAAGAGGAAGGGTTTTTCTCACTGTGTTAGGTTGCTAAGATGGCCATACATTTTCCCCATCCCTGAATGTATGCCCCTTTGCAATGTAATTTGTAGCTAATCTCATCAAAAGATGAAATCTGGTTTTCATCCCTGGAATCCAATCTTAGCCATATGACTTGCTTTGGCCAATGGGACAATAGCAGACATTTTGCAAAAATAGGTTTAGAAAGTGCTTATGCATCAAGACTTGCAATGATCTAGGATAAACTACTGGATGATGTGACTTGTGACCAAATTATCACCATTGCTCTAGGAGGTATCAAGCTAACCACCAGACATGAGTGAGGCCATCATAGACCAGCCAGCCTCAGTTGATTGCAGAGGTCAGCTGAGCTGGCTCACACCAGGACTACCACCCAGCTGACCCACAGAATCGTTAGTGATAATAGCTGTTTTTTTGTTTTAAATCACTAAGTTTTGGCTGATTTATTATGCAACAAAAAATAGTCAATATATTCACAGACATACAAACACAGAATATTGGTAGCAGTTTGCCATGGGTCAAAAGGAAAGGGGAATGGGGATTAAGATTAAGAACATGTATAAACTGGGGTACATAATTCAATCTCCCACAATGTGGTTGAAATGCCCTACAGTCTTGGTACAACAGCAGTCCCTGTGACCTGATTGTGAAGCAACAGAGATTTCCAAAAGCATGCAACACTTAAACATCTTCTCAGCTTGTGCAATTGGTGGAGAGGAATCAGATAGGCATTAAGACAGGAATAATCCAGATCACCTGTGAATTAGAAAAAAAAAGCAACACTATCCTGTATGTTTATATGTCTGTGAATATATCAGAACAACTAGATAGTTATGAATCAGAAATAATGCCAAAAGAGATTCAGAACAAAAGCTCTGCTGCTGCATGGCAATAGATACATGAGGTCTACTTCTCTGGCATGGAAGTCAAGTTCTCCTCAATGGGAGATTCTTCTTGGTGTCTTGGTAGAACCTCCAGAAAACTAAAAAACAACCAACCAACCAACCAAACTCTCATAGATCATTTTGATCGCTGAATGTTTTATTGGCAATGATAGATCATAATATAAGGCAATCTAGTTTTTAGATCAGCTGGATTCCTAGAATAAATAGAGTAAGCTGCATGAATAGTACAAGTTATCACATTTAAAATTGGCAGTTGATGGACCTGATTGGATAACTCTTTAGTTAGTTTTGATAAGTTTTTTGTCTTTGGTAAAAAAACAACACAGAATTCTGATTTATCAGAGAATGTATAGTGGAGCTATAATTTTTGGCTTATGTCAGAATACAAGGCTTTTTAAAAATGTAAAAATTTTTAAAATGTACTTGATTGGTGCCATGACAGGTAGGATCTAAGCTATGCTAGGAACAAGAATGTCAATTTCACTTTTTACAGAGTATTTTGTCTTCTGGCAGTGAATTTATTATATTAGATACTTCTGTTTAAATATAGCCATCCTTACGTTTTTTTAAATGAATATATGTGAGATATAAGCAGGTCTTTACAGACAGTTTGTTCAACTGATAAGAGTTAGCTTTTAGGAACATCATTTTTCTCTGTTCCTGCTGTCTATTGAATGCATATGATCATTATTTTATAAGTTTGGCATGGACACTGATAGTGTTATATTTTCTTTAAAGAAACAGCTATTGGAAGAGAGAGAAGAATATGTAAGCAAACTGCAGGTGGAACTTGAAGAAAAGCACCAAGATGCCCTTATAATGGAAAAGAACAAGTGGCAGAAAGAACGAGAAATTGATATTAAATGGCAGGTTGAAAATGAAGTGATGCTAGCCAAAGCACACTGGGAGAAGGAACAGAAAGAGGTGTGGGTTAAAATTTCTTTCTGCTTATCATAATAAAAAAGTCTAGTATTAACACTGTTGAGAGAATTCTTCTTTAACAGACATATAATTTTTAATTGCCAAGTACCTGCATAATCATCCCTTTTATTGATCAAAATTGAGCTGTTAGCACTTTACCACACCAGTTTTAGCTTTTAAAAAATCTACCCTCTTAACTTTTCAACCCAATTCAGGATACAACAGATTTTTGGGCATTCCTTTGAATGAAAATCCTTAAAATGAAACCATGACCTAATTTTATATTGTGAACTGATTCTGATAACTCCAGACTAATAGCTAAAAATTAACAAAATCCTTATTATGGATTAGAAGAAAGAAGTGATGCCTGGGTAGGCTTAAAAGTATGAGATTTATACCCTGATTGCCTAAGTAGCAAATGAGGCTGGGAAATGCTAATAGTTCCCTAGGAAGTTAGGAAACAGCTTATGATCTCAAAAACTTTATTGGGAATCGAAATAAATTTTCAAGTTTATTTAAGCTAGTCTCTCTTGTCCACAATTATTATTGAGGCCAGTGCTGTCTCAAGACGGAATAGTAGTACAATGTCCTGTATTTGCCCTCTCTGCTTCTTATCTCCCATCCCTCCCCCTAAATAGCATTTCCATTAATTTAGTGCCAACACCTGAAATTCTTTCTACTAGTCATTTTTAAATATAAAATTTTATAATATGGATGGTACAAAACTAAGCCACTATTTGTACATTGTTGCAAATTGTTTTCTTTTTTAGTTGGATTTGCTAGCAAATTATTTACCAAGGGAATGGCATAAAGAGGTAACATTTTTTTGAGAATGTCAGGAAAGCATGAGACGGTAAACAGAGGACCATTTCAAGTAAAACAACACAGCCAGGAACTTTGGTAGTCAGGGAAGAAGTTTGAGAAAGTTGGATACCCAGGAGGTGGAGAAGAGGAAAAGGGAAAGGGAAATTTGGCTATTTGATAGACTTGCCCAAGACAGATTCTGTTTGGATCCATTCCACTGCACAACGGAAGGTAGAAACAAATCATTAAGACATTCCGCCAATAATGTCCCCCTCTTGAATGCACAGTGTGCTAAGTAGACTTTAACATCATAACAAGCAAGGTTCTAATGTGTTCAAGTGAATACAACTAATTTTTTAAGATTGTCCTTTCAATTTTAGGTTGATTAATTAGAGTTAATGAGTGTTTGCATTGTATAAAGCATGGCATTGATGGCAAAACATATTATTAATATCAAAAGGGTTTTTTATATGTTTTTTAATCATGCCATCTTTGCAATGTCATTGTCAAAGCTTCCAGAAGTTTGCATCTTGAGAGCAAGATAGCATGTCCTTGCACAACATACTTAAATCTTCCATGTAATTTCTGTAGTATAGATAAGGTCAAAGAGTAACTTCCGGGTTTTACTTGAGGTTATGTTCCCATTGATTAAATATCTAAACCTTATACATTTACTGTAACGATGTCTAGATCATTTTCAAACACAGGTGTGGTTGCTTTTTTGGTTAACTGTTAATTCTAGTTACTTATTTGAATATTTCTTCTGTGCATACAATTTTTCTCTTGAAAACAGATCAAACAAGAACTCACTCAACAGCTTGAAAAGGAGTGGCAGTCTAAGCTGGATCAAACTATAAAGGAAATGGAAAAGAACAACTCAGATTGTGGCAGCCAGACTGACCAAGTAACCACCACTGGTGTTATTTCCAAGAAAGAGATGATAATGTTGATAGAAGAGCAGAAGCGAAACATTCAGCAAGATTTAGAGCAAGAGAAGGAAATAGCTATCAAAGGGGCCTTGAAGAAACTTGAAATTGAATTGGACCTCAAATATTGTGAAAATATTGCCAAACAGGTAATAGACAGGATATTTGAGAAAAGTTATTGGAACTGCCCATCTATTAATGAAAACCTTAATATGCTACTGTTAAATTTGTTCATAACTTTTATACTTTAAATAAATTTTGTGCATTTCCAGGGTAGTAAACCAATTATGTTTGTCTCTAAAATTGTCTTTATTATATTTCTGTCATAAAGCTGTCATCCCTCAACTTATATATTCTTTCAGTTTACAAATATTTGATCCTCTGAGATCAATCAGTCTAAGCATTAAGGTGGCTAAGCTTAAAATCAGTGGGCTTACAATGGAATTAAGTATAGTTTAGTTATGAATCTTTCATATCTAATTTTATAGAAAATATTCCACTAAAGTAGCTGTTGATAAGCAAATTTAAAGCAAATACGGTATTTAAGAATACTTTTGTTGAGACTTGATGTAGAGTTGAATCTGCAGGCATACCCCTTAAGGGGGACTTTGTCTATAATTACCATTAGCTGCCAAGAGACAGCGCCGTTCCCTTTCTTTTGAAGCACTTAAAAAGCTAGCTCATTTTAAACGGGGGCAAGTTACTTAATTTCTAAGAAATGTCATACTAAAGTATAGTTCTGTATAGATAAAGATTAAGTCTGTTGTATGTATATTATCTATTACAGTGGTTCTCAAATTCTTTGGTCCCAGGACTCCTTTACACTTTGGAAAATTGAAACTCCAAAGAGATTTTGTGTGCCCTATATCTATTAGTACTTACTGTATTTGAAAATAAATCTGAGAAAATTTTAAAACAAGAACACCAAAGCACACATTCTATAGCTTGTCAAAGACATTGCCCATCATCTAGCCTCTCGAGAATTGTACCGTTCACTCATGAGAAAATAAGAATGAAAACTGCAGATCGTGTTTTAACATTGTTTTGAAAATACTTAAAAATTTTTTTTATTAGAGCAGTTGTTGTTTTACAGAAAAACCACACAGAATATACAGAGTTCCCATATAACCCCTCCAACACACACACAGTTTTCCCTATTATTTAACATTTCACATTAATGTGGTACCTTGTTACAATTAATGAAACAATATTATTATAATTGTATTAAAACTATAGTTCATAGTTTACATTACGGTTCACTCTTTGTGTTGAACAGTTCCATGGGTTCTTTTTTTTTTT
>JAQZBX010068910.1:0-15670 GCA_029593785.1 Cabassous unicinctus | reverse complement strand
ACTCTGATTTGAAGTTTTAAATCTTTTTTAATATAAGCATTTGGAACTATAAATTGCCCTCTCAACACTGCCTTTGCTGCATCCCATGTTTTGGTATGTTGTATTTCGTTTCATTTGTCTCAAGATAATTTCCTAATTTTGCTTCTGAGTTCTTCTTTAACCCATTTTTTAAAATTATGTTGTCTAATTTCCACATATATGTGAATTTTCCCTTTCTCCTTCTCTTATTAATTTTGTTTTTAAAAATTTTTGTTATATTTAAAGAAGCTTTAGCTTGCATAAATGTTACATCAAAAATATAGGGGATTCCCATAGATCCCATTCCCTCCCCTTCCTACACTTTCCCACATTAACATATTTCATTTGTGTGGTGCATTTGTTACAATTGATGAACACATATTGAAGTATTTCTACTAACCATGGACTATAGTTTACATTATAGTTTACACTTTGCTCCGCACAATTTAATAGGTTTGACAAAATGTATAATAACCTGCATCCATCTGTGTCTGGTATTTCCAAAGTCTGGTCCTCTTTGTTTTTGGTTTTTGAATTTTTATCTTGTTCCTATGAATGGTCCATCATTTCCTGTTACTTTGTTTGTCTTTTAGCTTTTGTTGCACTGTACATTTTAACATTTTTATATGTTAACTCTGGTATTTGGCCCTTGAAGTGTCTGTTCCTTAAGTACTTATCCAGATAGTTATATAACAGAGATTTCCTTGAGTGCCAGGAGATAACAGAAAGAAACAAACCAATGCAAAACTCACCTTTCATAGTCTTTGGAAATTGGCTCTGTGTTTGTTTATGGTCTCCTTTTATATAGTGCCCCCTATCAGGAAGTTCAACCTGGGATCAAAGTGTGGGTCCCTCTTAATATTTTCTGAGTCTCTGTCTTGTTCTGGGTTTGTGCTTGTGACCTTAGGAATTCCCCTGTGTACAGGAATCTGAATGTCCACTCTATTCCTTATGATCTCTTCTAGCATACTGTTGTTTGTCTTAAAGGTGGTAATACTTCATCTTAGGCTGCTTTTATTATTTCTTACACTGCTTAAGCTGTGAGCAAGGTACTTTCCTGTAGTGCAAGTTTTGGGAGGGCAAACCAGAGAGTAGTTTCCTGGCCCATTCTTTTCAGATACTGCCCAACAGATTGGCAGCAATGTACAGGAACCACAGTGGCAAATAGGGGTTACTCTGCTCTTTCTGGAATGGGACCAGGGACCCATAAATGAGAAAGTAGACTGGCTCTACACTGAGCTGGGAAGTGGGAGGGGAGGGGCCAGGAAATGTGCCACGAGCTTCTCCTAATATTTTTAAACTTGCCGTTTCTTGATTCAACACTTTTGCCCAGTTACTGCAATCCTTTAGCTGTTTTCTGAAGTTTTGAGGACGATTGCTCAGCTAGTTTTTGGTAATTGTTCAAAGATTCTGTCAGTAAACAGAACTTGGAGCATATGAAATCCAAGAATATTAAGCTAATAGTTTTAAAAGATAATTTTGTAGCAATTTTAGACTTCTAAAAACTTGCAAAAATAGTGTAGAATAACTAAAGACTTTATTTGTATTTCATCAGTTTTTACATGCATTCATTTCTTGTGTGTATGTATGTGTGTGTATCAGTTCAGTTTGTATAAATCTATGAAATGTTATCACATGTATTAATTTTTATAACCAATGTAACTACTATAATACAGAACTATTCCACCACCTAAAAGAAACTCTCTCATGTTACCTCTTTATATTTTATTCTATGGTGCTGTAATTTTGTCAGTTTAAGAATGTTATATAAATGGAATCATAAAATATATAACCTTTTAAGATTGGCTTCTTCCCTGATTTTGTTAATTTGTATCTTCTTAATTTCTTTTTCAGTCTAGTTCAAGGTTTTTAATTTTGTTACTCTTTTCAAAGAATCAATTTTTAAATTTTGTTGATTTTTTGTATTGCTTTTCTGTTTTTTCTTTCAGTGATTTCAGTTGTGATCTTTATTATTTCCTTTATTCTGCATGCTTTGTGTCTAGCTTTTTCTTACTTTTGTAGTTTTTAGGAGAGAACTTAGGTTATTGATTTGAGATCTTTCTTCTTCTCTATATTGGTACGTAATGCTATAAATCTCTCTAAGCACTGTTAAGCTGTGTCCCATAAATTTTGATATGTGGTACTTACATTTTCATTTAGCTAAAATATTTTCTAATTTCCTTTGTAATTTCTTTTTTGACCTATACATTATTCAGAAATGTTTTGTTTAGTTTCCTAATATTTGGGGGATTTTCTAGAGATCTTTTTGTTGTGAATTTCTAATTTAATTGCCATGTCATCAAAGAACTACTTTTTCTGACTTAAATCCTTTTAAATTTATGAGACTTATTTTATGGCCTAGCATCTGGTCTATCCTGGATAATATATCATGTGCATTTCAAAAGCATGTATATTCTGCTGTTGTTTGGTATGCTCTATAAATGTTTGTTAGGTCAAGTTGGTAGATAGTGTTTTTCACACCTTCAATTCCCTTTCTGATTTTCTGTCCATTTCTATCAATTATTGAAATTGATGTATTAAAATCTCTAAGTATAATTGTTGAATTCTCCTTTCAGTTCTGTCAGTTTTTGCCTCATGTATTTTGGAACTCTCTTGTTAGATTTTTTTCTTAGTGGTTGCTCTAAGGATTACACTATGCATCTTATCACAGTCTAATTGAGGTTAATACTGACTTCATTTTGGTAAATTATAGCAACTTTGCTCCAACACAGCACCTTTTCCTACCCCCTCTATTGTGTAGTTTTTGTTCTATATATTACATTTATATATGCTATAAAAACTGCATGTTTTTTCTTTATATAATCTTATGTCTTTTCAAAGAAATTAAGAGTACAAAAAAAGGATGGTCTTTTTTAATCCACGTATTTACCATTCATTTCTTCATGTGTAATTGAGTTACTATCTGGTATTATTGGATTGCCTGTAATATTTCTTGTATTGTAGATCTCTTAACAACAAATTCCATCATCTTTTAAAAAATATGGCAGTGTATTTTGCTTTCATTTTGGAAGGATAGTTTTGCTAGATACAGAATTCTTGGTTGTCAGAAATTTATTTTATTTTATTTTTTTACTACTTTGAAAATGTCATTGCACTGCATTCTGGCTTCCATTGTTTCTGATTAGAAGTCAAATGTTAATTGTGTTGCTGGTCCCCTTTGTAACTTTTTAAAATAAGTTTTTTTCCCTCCCTGCTTTAAAGATTTCCTTTATATGTTTTACTTTCAGCCATTTTTCTTTGATGTTTTCAGGTGTAGATCTCTTTGTCTTGATTCTGCTTGGGGTTTGTTGAGATACTTGGATCTGTGGACCAGTGATTTTCATCAAATTTGGGACATTTTCAGTCATTATATCTTCAAATAATTTTCTGCCCCCTTTTCTCTCTTTTCCACCTGGGATTGCTGTTATGCATATGTTAAAATTTCTTCATTTTGTATACAATTCACTGAGGCTCTGCTCATTTTTCTTTGATCTTGTTTCTCTCTGTTTTTCATATTGGGTCATTTCTATTCATTTATCATCAAGAACTCTGAGTTTTTCTCTTGCCATCTCAAATCTGCTGTTAAGCCCATCTAATTTATTTTTTCATTTTGTAATTCATTTCAAAGTGTTATTGTACTTTCAACTCCAGAATGTCAAATTGAGAGATGAGGGAAGGACATATGCATAGCTATATATTTGGAACAAAATTTGGAACTGCTTTGGTCACATAAAAACAGAGAGTATCTGCAAGATGGGGAGTGCTACCAGTGGGAGAGTAGAGGTTTAAGAGACCATCCAGTCCATTAACTTTCCAATTTTCTAGGTCAGAAAAGAAACTGAAGTATATAGATGTTAAGTTATTAGTTTTTGGTTTCATGGAGATTTGGTAAATTAGTTGAAATTCACAACTAAGTATTCTGGCTTTGAGTCTTTATTTTTTCGATTATATATGACAAAGAAGACCAGAAAAGCAAATGTTTTGTAAAGCCATGGAAGTTTAGTTGAAAATGACCTAAGGGAATAATAATATCCTCCAATAATAACTTTCTGATATTATTATCTAATATTATTATTTAGCAACTTCTAAAACAGCCAGCACTTGCCAAGTGCCTAATATATCCCAATGACTGTGATAAGCTCATTAAAAGTATGATATTAGTATTCTCATTTTTAAGAATATGGAAAGGCATTGAGAAATTTAGTGATTTGTCCAAGAGCTCTCAGATAGTAAGTAGTAGAGCTTGGATCCAACCTTGGATTTGTTTGACTTCAAAGCCTGTGCCTTTAACCATCCTATTATATTGCTTTATATAATGTAGGTGAAAGTACCAAACCCTTTGTCTGGCAGGTTTTAATCCTAATACTGTAATCATTCTGTTGTGCCTGTGCCACCCAGCCTCTATTTCAAGGGGTCTGTGAGCTTGAATTGAAATAAAAAACAACAACAGTCTTTTGGGGACGTGTTGGTGTGGGTGTGATATGTTTGTTAAATAATACACAGTATAGTGTGGACTTAGTAGGGGGTCCATGGTTTTCCTCTGAATGGCAAAGGGGTCCGTGGAACAAAAAATTAAGAACCCCTGCTCTACTTGAATATATCTAGGGATAGGAAACGCACTCCATCCTCAAGTAGCCCTTTTCCTTATTTGACAGTTTCTCTTATTACAGAGTTTTCTCATGTGGGACTGAACAGTATATTTGTCTTTTGGTTACTCCTGTAATGTTTGACTTTCTGGGTTTACACAGAATAAGTCAACTATCTCTTCTCTATGAAAGCAAGTTTTCTTTAGTTTTTGCTTTGTCAGGCTCAAAACACTTTTTTCTACTTTAATTAAAAAATGAGAATTATTTCTCATCTTGGTACTTTGATGCACTCTACATCATCAGTTTCCTTTTGTGACTGTTACAGCTGGAAATGAATATAATACCACAAGTGGAATACTAATAGCTATAATAATAATAGCTACCATTTATTGAACTCTTACTATGTGGCAGGTATAGTGGTATGTCCTTCGTGAATTTTTACAATAGCAGTGGATGAAAAAATTGAGACTCAGAGAGATGCTTTCATCTGTCACTTCTACAACTAGAACTATTAAGTGAGGAAGCCAGACTTTGAGCCAAGATCTTCTTGATTCCATACTCTTCACTATGCTGCCCCTGGCTGGCATGGTATACATGTAGCTATGTTATTTCCTTTATTCTGGATGTTCTGGTTCTATTAATTTCTTCTAGGATTGCATTAATCTTATTGACAGTAATATCATAGATTGACTTATATTAAGCTTTTATTCAACTAAAACCTAAAAATCTTATTAAGATCTGAAATATTTGAGCTTCTATCTGGTCTGGCCTTCCTATTTTATCTTGCATAATTAATTTGTGTTCATGTCTACACCTTCCAACTTGGGAAATTCAGCCCATGTTTTTAGGTTGCCAAGATAATTTTGAAGTTTGTTTCTATCATCTATGGTATTAACTGTTCATATGACCATGTACCTCTTTGATATCTTGCTTTCTTTTTATCTTAATCATTGATACAATTAGTTAAAGAATCTGTACAGCATATATATTTTTTCTCCAAACGTTTTTGAATATTCTTTTCTGAAGTCTAGGCCATGTGTTTAACCATGTTCATGGTTTTCTTTTCATACTATTATTAATATTAAGATAATTTAGTCACTTTATTTCAAGCTTCTGATTGGAATGGTGTTGAGGATATCAGTTATAACTGTTGCTTCCTTTGCCCTTTAAACAATGAATTTATTAGAAAATAGAGAGTTTAGTAGGTATTCTATTCTATGAATTAGACTTCTGTCAGAAGTTATCAAGATAATTGAAACTCCCCTTCACTCTTTATAGTGCTTTTTAAAATACAAGTCTTATAATATTTTCTGGGAAAGCATTATTTATATTCCTGGATAGACAGTCCATGGTATTCTACTGTAATAGTGTAATTTGTTTTTTCTTTTAGTTTCCCACTTCTATTGTTTACTGTATTTCCACTATTAAACACATGAGTTTCTATTTAGGAGTAATTTCTGGAATATGTGGAAGGAGCACTGGATTTAACTTTGAAAACTCCTGGATTTGGGGACAGTCTACTATGGGTATTAGTTAGGCAAAGGGGTGCTGATGCAAAATACCAGAAATCTGTTGGCCTTTATAAAGGGTATTTATTTGGGGTAGAAGCATACAATTACCAGGCCATAAAGCATAAGTTACTTCCCTCATCAAAGTCTATTGCCATGTGTTGGAGCAAAATGCTGCCAATGCTGTGAGGGTTCAGGCTTCCTGGGGTTCTCTCTTCCTGGGGCTTTCATCTCTCTGGGCTCAGCTCCTCTGCTGTCTCCACAAGGCTAGCTGTAGACTATCAGGCGAACGGCTTGTTTCTTTTCCCGGGGCCTTTTCTCTTTCCTCACGACCAAGTTCCTCTGTGTGCTTACTTCCCAGTGCTCCAGCTCAAAAACTCCAGCATAGAAAACTCCAACTCTATCCTTTGCCATGTCCAAAGTGGGGACTCAACGCCCTACTGACATGGCCCAATCAAAGCCCTAATCATAATTTAATCACACCCAGAGGAACAGACCAGTTTACAAACATAATCCAGCATCTATTTTTGGAATTTATAAATAATGCCAAACTGCTCCACTATGTGAACGTGAGCAAATCACTTAAGCTTTGTGGACCTCAGTTTCCTCATATATAAAATAGGGACTATAATATTTATTCTTTATCATTTAGGATAACAAAACAGGCAGCCTGAATACGATTGGCTTATATATCAAATGTGCATTTGTCGGCACAACTCACTCTGCAGTATACCCATGGTCCATGCCTTGGACCATGTACTTTTCTCATTTTGTAGTTTCTTAATAAACTCTTTAATCCCTTGCCTACCCTATGGCATGTCCTTTAAGTCTTTAATGCGACAGAAGCCAAGAACTTAGAAACCCAGAAACCAGAACCATCCGGGAACATTATTTGGTGAGCCAAGCCAGGAAACAGAGAGGTAATTGGTACTCCCTGACCCCTTCTGGAGACTGAATCAAAGCCTTAGTGGGGATTTCATCCAGTTCCAACAAGGGTGCTGGACCCATCTTCTCTCAACCACAATAGAATAGCCAGAGAGTTTTACACCTTGTCAGATAGGGACTACTCCCCTTAACCAGCAGAAAGTAGCTACAGAAGAATGACCATTACCTTTCAGTGCCCCCTTAAGAATAAGGGTGTAAACTCTCTGAGGGGAAAGTTGAGGCAGGTTAGTATAGTGAAAGGGGGAAGGCGGCTGGCCCAGCAGACAGCATGACCAACAGACAACATGGACTGACAGACCACATGGCTGTGTGACCCTGCCCGGAAACCTCCTGAGAAGAAAGCTGCCAGAAAGACCCTGCGAGATCCCAGCCACAAGAATCTCATTTGGAATGAAAGCCCCAGATACCCTCAAAAGGCCCCACCATTGGCCCCCTGAGAAATGACAGGTGGGGCAACCAATCAGAACAGCAAACAGCTGGCTGCATCCCAACATTATGAAGGGGGAGGAGGAAAGGCTTTAAAAAGCCCTGACCTGAGGCCCCAGGCTCGCAGCTCACCCTGCAGTACGCCTGCGGTCCATGCCTCAGACTGTATACTTTTCTCATTTTCTTGTTTCTTAATAAACTCTTTACTCCCTTGCAAAAAAAGAAGGGTGCCTTTGTCTGATAGAACAAGAAATTAAGAAATGGACAGTCTAGCAAAAGAATGATAGCTCAACAAAGACATTAGGGACTTAGGCTCTTCTTTCTGTTCTACCATCCTTAGTATGTAGTCCTTTGCTCTCATGGTCACAAAATGGCTACTATAACTCTGGGCCTCACGTGTATGTTTTAGGCCTAAAAAATAGGAAATACAAAGAGGCTAAAGGGAAGAGCTGATTTTCTGCTAGTGAGGTTTTGTCTTTTAATTTGGAAAGGGAAGTATCTGTTAGGGATGTTTGTCTGCAGGTCGTTGGCCAGAACCATGTTATTTGGCTGTTTCTTCTGCAAGGAAAGCTGGAAGATTGTATATTTTAGCTTTTTAGTCTCTACAGTAGAGTAACACAAGGGAGAAGGGTAGTGTGTAGGATTGGGTCAGCCAATTAACATTGTATGCCACCTACTTTGATAAGATTGTTGTTAGGATTCAATGATACATTGTGATTAAAATGTTTCATCTACTGTAATTTAAATAAATGTAAACTATATTTGTTATTCCTCTTTTCTCCTAGGGGATGGTTTTAAAAGTAAGAGTGTATCCTTAACTTCATTTTTTCTAATTTTGTATTCAAGCCTCAGAAAACCTATGAGATTAGTTACTTTGTTAAATGACTTAAGTTTATTGCCCACATTCTAGAAATTGGTATTTATACCATGCGTAAATACTGCATGATTTCCAACCAGGTTCCTGTTTTCATTTAAGGATTAGTGAGAACCATTTCCACATCTGGCTGATCTTTGTGTGCTGCCACAAATCTCAACTCTTATAATCAATGGGTTGTATTTATACCTGGGCTTCTTTTTAAGGACTCTGTTGATGGGCCTCAAGATTTCTTATCTAGCACATTGTTCCACCCTTCATGCCATATGCCCTATTTTCTCTTAGGTTTCTTTGAGCATTGCTTAAAGATACAACTTTTTATTTTGGTGCCATCAACATGGGTGTTAGTTTTTTCTCTTCCAAAACCATTGGTGTTAAACAGGGCCAGAACAGTTACTTTTTAGTTCTTTCTCCTAAAATCCGCCAGTTTGCTACCTAGAAATTGAAAGTTTCTAGAATTGCCATCCACATTTTAACTTGTTAAAATAAATAACTTAGGGCATGAAAGCTCCTTGCTAGGTGGGAACCATTCTACATGAATGGTTCTTTTTTGAGAAAGGCTGTTTTCTGGAGAGTACATCTGCTTTTCTTGAAAATCATACTGAAGTATGATAAGCAGCCTAGCGCTAATGGGAAAATAATTGGGAAAGAGGTACATCAGCAAAGTGACTAGCTCTCCTCTTGCTTTCATCAGTGAGCCACAAAATACTTTTGCATTGAAAGAGTTATTACTGAGTCAGAATGAACCTATTTTCTCAGGGGTATGTGAAAAATAGCAGGAGAAACCCATAGCCAACGGCAACCCTAACCTGAGCTGAGTGGGATGGCAGGTAGGTGAATTTTAAAATAGACCAAGTATCCTGGATGCCACATGCTGGAGTTATCACCTAGTCCTGTGGCAAGAGGTAGAGAGGATGACCTTTATAGTCACAAGGATACTGACAAAATGGTATTTTTCTCCCCTTAGAGCATGGTAAAAGATGTTAAGGCAAGGTCAAGGAGGTAAATAAGTCCTGGAGGTGAGCTGAGGAGGAGACTGGAGGAGTGAGAATCTTAAATGAGGTCAGAGGGAGCTAAGAAGCAGAGAAATCGCCACAGAATTTGGAAAGGAACAGAGGAACTTGCAGGCTGTATAATGGAGTTGGAGACCTTTCAGGTTTATTACTTTGAATCTCTTTAGTTTAATGAAATGCTGGTAGTTTAGTTTATAACTTCTGACACTATTTTGGATGAAACAAGACTTTGATGTGTGTATGTGTTTTTTATTTTGTTTTTATTTTTAATTTTTTTTTTGTTTTATTGCCTGCCTTTTTTCTTTCTTTTTGTAGATATTGTTCGAAGTGATGTTGCCTTGGATAAACAGAAAGGCTGCAAGATTGCCCAGCACCCTGATGTTATGCTGGAGCTCCAAAGGGAGAAGGCAGCTCAGATGCATCTGGTTCTTCTAAAGGAGCAATTCTCCAATACTTACAGTAATCTCATATTAACAGGTAAGGCTACTGGAGCCAGCTGAAATCTTAGAGCTTCGTAGATTGATGGCCTCCATCAGTTAGCAGCTTGATGCTTGGGAGACACTAGAGTGGGATCCAGATGAGCCCACGCCTCTCTGTCTTCACCCACTATATCCCTTTATTTAATTGTTATGACTCCTGTCTTCATATAACAAATGTTTCTTGTAGTTTGCAGATGTATTTTGGCTTGAGGTTACAGGCAATTTAGTATATATGTTCTCAAAAGATAGAACCAATCAAAGCCTAAGGAAGCCTTGTAAAAATGTGAATTTTTAACATATGCCAGTAGATTTAAGAGAATTACTAAATTTGGTGTCTTTTAAGAAGCAGCTATTTTCTTCTTTTTGTGTATGTCCTTTCTATGAACCCAGTGAATATAAAGATGAAATGTAAAAGAGATAATGATCCACAGGCAGAGCTGAGAATGTTCTATTCCTCGTGGAGTTTGAAAATATCTGGGGAATTTGATTTTCTTCTTAAAAGCAGAGAAGCTGTGAGACTGAGCCATACTCCCTTCTTACATCCTTGGTTCTAGGAAGAAAGTGAATATGTGTCAGAGCTCTGAGGAGAAACATCTTTAAGCAGAGTTGCCTGCAGACTTTCCTGGTAAAGAGCATGAGAGTGCATGCCTTTCTCTGGCTTTGAAAAAGATTGTAATAGCTGACTAATGTTATTAGGGTTTTAGATGGACTAATACGAGTAAGCTGAGCTAACTCTTTTTCTTAAGGGTATGTAAGGCAGCCCCTTATATTGATCCAAATAAACGTTAATAAATGCGTGTGTTTTCCCTTGCTCATGAATATTTAAAAAATAAAAAGATGGAATGTCTGATAGGCTATGGACAACTCACACTTATTTTTTTAAAACTCCAAGTTAGGAAACTTTTAACTTTTTTTTTTTACAGGATTCCTGGCATTTCACCAGGAATTTCTGAGTGGCAACCACATTGTTTTGCTTTCAAAAAAGCACAAGACTCTGGTTCCAACTTTTCATCTTGTACCTGGTGGAAAACCCAACATCATAAGATGAAAGCCAGATATAAATGTGGCTTTGGTGAGCAGAGAAGAGGATTATGGATTTCTTAAGTATAGGCTCCATGTTTTACTCTTTGCTAGGTTATTAAGGAAGGAAAACTTAAAAGTGAATTATGGTCAATGCCTGTATTTTCCTGAATTGGTTAGTGAAACTGGGTTTAAGTTGAGATGTTTGGAAAGAATATACCTTTATCTCCAGATTTCTTCAGTTTGCCTTACATGTACACATGCACATGTATTTAGTATTTTCCAATTCAACTATTGGAAATAAATTTTTTTTTATTTCTTCCTTATACTATTTTTTAGGTACATATTCAAGGGATCACACCCTGTTATTTAATGTGGCAAAGAAAGGGCTTAGGGTAATTCTAACCCTAAACTGCGGATTCAGAGCGTGGCTTGAAGGCATATTATCTTTGAAAACACAAGTGTTCTATCGAGTTCAATGGAATTTTTTCTAATTCTCAGTAACATAATCCCTTTGGATGTTTATTCCCAGTTCAAACTGTTGGAATCAACATTGTCAACTTTTACCCTGACAATTTGCTTACTTTCCACTAAACAAACTTACCCTAGAGAAGAGCCTCTTTCCTGCTCTTACTTCTCCCAAGCTGCTTCAAAGAGTCCTCAGGCATTTTCCACATTTTTCACCCAAATGCCTGTGCAGAGGTGGTACCTCACTGCAGATGGAGCATTTGGTGTGCCCTGGTTTGTTTATGTGAAAGTTCAAAAGGTTTTTGTTGCAGGTGTTGGGAAGAGGTGGAGTCATTTCAGTTTAGCACCAATGCTAAAACTATTTTAATGTCCTTTAGGTCTTTGATTTTACAAGATGTGGTTTTCTAATTGTTATGAAGCTTAATCCTTGATTTCTTATATAAATCTTGAGAACATGGTCTCCAGACAGCTAAACATAATATTTAAACATATCTAAACTAACTTTTGTAAATATTTCCCTTTTCAGTGATGAATGTGTATTGGTAAGGAGGGTAAGGTTGAAGGGCCAGAGACCTCTCAAATGAAGTGACTTTCTTTACCAACACATTTGGAACACCTACTCTAGGATTTCTGCTTGGTGATGTTCCACTTCTTTTGTATAACTCTGGCATAATGTTTGAAATATCAGCAATAAAAGTATTTGTGTGGGAACAGGATAAGGAAACTGGGACTCTGAAATCTCAGAAAGAGGTCACTTTTTCACAACCCCCCCAATTATTTACATAATTTCAAGTACATGTGTAGCAGTGTTTCATAACTATTTCCTGGTCATTTATTGTTTTGTTCTCTATTTTAAAAATGTAACAACTAAGATCACAGTATAGTAAAATTAATTTATAAAGTGATTGAAATGTCAGATAGTTAAAAGCATGTTAAAAGTGATAGTGTTCACCTTACAAGCGAGGCCTCATTCTTAGGTGTTGTGCCTTTAGCTGATATGACGGTCAGCTGTTGAGGTGCGAGGCATGCCTTTACGTTCTGCATTCTAGCTCATGAGCCATCTCTTACAGCGACTCATCAAGTAAGGGCAAATGAGATTCTAGTTTGAGAGTCTTCTAACCACTTAATAAATGGAAGCAACTCTTCAGTGACAGCCTAGTTAATGGAAGCTAATCCAATGCTTTAGTGCATATATCTCGTTGAAGTGTTCCTTATTGCATCAGATCTCTAGGAAAGTGGGTTGTTTTTAACATATTTTTGCACGGTTTTAAACTTGTCTTAATATTTTCATGTGAATGATTTACATGGTGTTGGAAATAATGTTAGTCTCACCTAGCCTAGAGGGTTTTTGAAATAAACTCTAAGTTTATGGGAAGGTGATGGAGTAATTCCAGTATAGCAACAGTGAAAACACTATTTGAAATATTGATGAATCTTCACACTGACTCATGTCTTACACTTCTTACAGTTCTTTGTTCTCCCATGATTCTTACTGTTGAAAATACTATGCTGTGTACATAATGAGTGAATTCACTTGAAGACTACTTACTAAGGGGTAACATTGACTTTATATTAAATAACTTTTACAGATTTGTTTTCAGTTACTTGTTTCCTTTTTTTTTTTTTTCTTTAGGTATAAATTGAACTTTTGAGGATCCCTGTACTGTAATCAAATGAAAAACAGAAAGTAAAACTTAAAAGCCAGCCTTAAAAGGCAATATATTTTCTAGGATTTGTACAGAACATAAACTCTTGGAGGGCAAAGAATACCATATTGGTGCAGCATTCTGGATAATATTTAGAGCATAGTGAATGATCCTGAAATGAGGTCAACTTAAAAAAAATTTATTTGTGCTGTGAAGTCATCTATTCAGCCCTCTGTATCTGGGCAGCCTGAACCGTGGCCACTGTAGATGGATGGCATTACCAAAGACATTTTCTGATACTCCTTTATAAGGACTCTTGTCATGTTATTGACCATTGCTTCTTAATTTTGTACCTCTTCCTTCAGTCATTAAAAGCTCCAAATTGGACTGAGATTCCTGTAGATCATCTTTGCTGTGTCACTGTGGCAAATGGTTTAAGCAAAAGAACCTTGTACTTTTCTATTATGGCCCATTTTGCTAACTTATATTGGGCAAAAGGGCTCAAATCAGTGGAATGAGAATTGTTTCCTTTAATTCCTGCCCCCCCCCCAACCATAAGGCTTGGGGGTCCATTTCTAGATAGATATAAAACTACAGTAGTCAACCAAGTGCAAAACACTATTTTAGACCTTAATTCTTCACTCTGCACAATCTTTCTTGATCATCCCACCTGAAGTGATCTTTTCTTCATTTTCACTATTATTTAACAAATGTCTGTGCCATTAATTTAGCAATTTGGTGGAAGTTTAAAAAGATTTTTGCCAACATCTATTGATTAAAACTACCTTTCAAAATCAGTTTTCCTTATTAGTGGTTTGAATAAATTATTTCCATTCTCAAAATGTTTCCTATAACTTCTCAGTAGAGTGAGTCCATTTGCTGCAACTTTCAAGATCCTGTGAGATCCACCTGCCTCCATATTTACTCATTTCCCTTTCCTTCTAGTTAAGTGAATGTACTATAAGCATATCTGCATAAACTGTTTCATTAAATACTCCATGTTTTTTTCTAGTCTACCCCAGGTGCTTGGGTCAGCCTCATGTCTCCCATTTGCCAAGTTCTCTTCACTCATTCAAAGCCATCCTTAAAATTCTTTATACAGCAGCACCGCATACTACACTGGTCCCATGGGACAAGGAAACATCTGCTTCATAGACTTTCTGCTTTGTAGGGGGAGAGAAGTACATTTGTCTATTATTGTGAACCCAGGCAGGTGTGACTGTATGACAGAACCAGAACCTCCAGATTGCAGGTTTATTTTTAATTTTAATAGAGAAGTTGTAGGTTTGCAGAAAAATCATGCAAAATTGCAGAGTTTTTTTTTTTTTTTTTTTTAGTTTTTATTTATTCCCCACCCCCGTTCCTGCGCTCACTGTCTTGCTCTCTGTATCCATTTGCCGTGTGCTCTCTGTGTCTGCATGTCTTCTCTTTAGGAAGCACCAGGAACCTCTTCTGGGACCTCCTACGTGGGAGGGAGGCACTCAATTGCTTGAGCCACCTCAGCTCCCTGGTTTGTTGTGTCTCTCATTGTCTCTCCTCTTTGTCTTTTTCTGTTGCGCCACCTCTCCGCGCGGGCCAGCTCTCCACAGCACACAGCGCAGGCTGTATCGCCCCCACCAGGAGGCCCTGGGAAAGGAACCTGGGACCTCCCATATGGCAGACAGGAGCCCAGTCACTTAAGCCACATCCACTTCCCCAGAGTTTTTAACATCAGGTTTTTCCTCTAGTATTTACTTCCAAGTTTATCAGAATAAAAAATGTTTAAAAATGACCTTGAAAAATGATTAGTGTTTGGCATCATATGCTATTTATTTGCCTGTTAATTAGCATATTATAGGGTGATGTGAGTTATATCACCATAGAATACTCTTCAGAAGGCTAGAGATTGTGTCACATATATGTATATATCTTCTAAACTGGGGGTCCTAAGCCATCTGGGGAAACTTTTCAATATAAAAACAATTTATAGACTAGCCCCTCCAATGATGAAATATGTGTTGATAAATGACATCTCTTTATTAACCCATTCTTAATAAGTACTCAAAATAGTAAGCATCATAACTATTGAAGTACACTTAAAATTTTGAGGGTGCTTTTGAAACAATGAGTACATACGTTCAAACTCTCAAAATTCATGAATGTGGTTCTGGATTTCAGAATTCATGAATCAAAATAAAAAAGCTCATCTTGAAGCTGGTTAAATGTAAATGAATTTTTAGGGTCTTTATCCAGAACAGTGACTCTTAGGTTTAAGAGGGTAAAGCTTTATTAGGGATTAGGAAAAGGAGCATATTTGTGTAATGAAAAGGTTTTGTGGCTTCTCATTTTCTGCCTACTGGGTAATCAACATACCTAGATTCAACACCTTAACAGCATTTACTAAGTACTTACAGTATGACACTGTCATTTGCCATCAGTCACAATACCGTGCTATGTCACTTTTTGGGGCACCCGTCATCAAACTTCCCTAATGCTGACTATTTCCAGGCCAATTGCTCTTCTGCCCCTAGGCCAGGCCCCAGTGGGTCTGCACACTCTGGATCCTGGCTGACTTAGTCTAGGCCGATTGGTTACTATCTGAACACCTTTGATTATGGTGTCCTAGTTTCTTCTCTCTCTTGACAATTTATTTCCTCACCTTCTTCTGTCATAACTAGGAATAATATAAAAGAAAGGAAAATTGGACA
>JAQZBX010068909.1:0-15679 GCA_029593785.1 Cabassous unicinctus | reverse complement strand
AGCTAACCGCCAAGATCCGCTTCTGTACACCCTGCTTGCTTGCAAACTGCGTCGGCGACCCCCCTATAAAAGGGAGCCATTTTAGAACCTCGGGGCTGCAGTTCCCTCCTGCGTGAGGTGTGCTGCAGATGCCCGCGGGCTTAGCTCAATAAAAGTAACTAAAGTCTTAAAGTCTGAGTATGGTCGATCTCCTGGGTTACAACAGTATATACTGTGACATTTTCTCCTGTATATTTCCCCAGTGTCTTACTTTTTTATTTTATCTTCAAAGAAGTTTTAGGTTACAGAAAAATCACATAAAAAATACAGGGGATTCCCATATCCTCAATGCCCTCCCTCTTTTACATTCTCCCCTATTAATAACATTTTACATACAGATGGTACATTTGTTACAATTGATGTACAAATATTGAAGCATTCCTACTAACCATCACCAATAGTTTACATTATGATTTACATTTTGGACCATACACTTTTATAGGTTTTGATGAAATTTAAAATGGCCTGTATCCATTATTGCAAGATCATACAGAACAATTCTAACGACCCCAAAATGCCCTATTGTTACTGGATTTAATCTAGGTAATTGGCTTATGCTGCAGAAATGAATTTCAGAGCACATCAGGTGAGTGAGGCCAGCAATTTATTAAGGTAGGGAAGGAAGAGAAATGGGAAAAAATAACAGATCATGGGTCCCCAGTAGAGGGTAAGGGGTTGAAAAGTGATAGAGAGGGCTGATTTATAGGCTACAATTTCCCATTATAGATTATAAATGCCCAGGTTTTACTTGTGTGTTTGTCCATGCAGGGGGGACATGGCAAGAGCAGGGTGCAGAAGCCACAAGGACCCCACGCAGGGCAGGAGCTGCTGGGAGCAGGAGCAGGGGGCAACAGGGGTCAGGAGCAGGGCAGAAGAAGAAGGGGCAATTTTACCTTTGTGCCTGCCTTTTAAACTGTTAATTATTCCACCCCTTTGCTAATGGCATGGGAGGAGTTCCAGGTGTTTGCTGTTTTGATTGATTACCCCACCCATCAATCCCCCAGGTGGGGCCAATGATAATCTCCCAGGAGAATATCAGAGAATCTCTTGGGAATCTCTGGGAATCTTATTCTTCATGGTGGAAATCTCATGAGGATCTTCCAGCAGCCATCTTGGGGTATTGATGTTCACATGGTCCTTTTGCCAGGTTACTGATCATTCCCTATATGAAGCCTGCTTCACTATGTTCCATCTATTGTATTCTATGAAGTATCAAAATGCATGCATGTGTGTTGTGTGTGTATGTGCATGTGTGTTTGTATTCTTCCACAGGTAGAGGAGATTCTACTCATTGGTCATCTTTCACAGTAACATCACAATAATATCTCCAATCTCTTATCTTTAAGTTCTGCAGTTCTGCTCCTGTAACATATTGAGGAACCTTAATTCTTTGTGAGGTACTCTGTTAGAATATACTCTATGTTTCTTCCTTGGTCACCAACAGTAAAACATGCTTGGATTTCCATTATTTAACCCTTTCCTCTCTTTACCCCCTGCTCAAGAATGTCCCTCTCTAATCTGCTTATTCCAAACCAAACTGCTTTTCCCAGAAAGCTGCTTTTTATTATCCTTTTCTATCTCTTCAAACACTCTACTTTACCTAAAATCTTAGACTTTTAGAGATAAAGCTGATGAGAACTTTCAGGCAAATTTTGCCTGCATAAGGAACCAAAAGGGGAAAATATTAATTGAAAAAATATTTCAAAACATTATTCATCCTCAATTAAAAGAGACACTAAACTTTCTGGTCTAAGGCCTGTTTCTATCATGCTGGTTTCTGTTCCACATGCTATACAATCAATGTAGTCCAACTACTAGAATTAAAAGAATGTGGAGGATTAGCTGTAGAAGTAAAGGGGAAACAACAGTACAACAAAAATGTGCTCCAATTCTTCTTTTCCATTTAACTCTAATATATCAATTACATTTTGGTGGTTTGGAGCTATGTACTGCAAAAAAACATGCTCTTAAACTTAATCCATTCCTGTGGGTGTGAACTCATTGTAAGTAGGACCTTTTGATGAGGTTACTTTAGTTAAGGTGTGACATAGCTCAACCAGGGTGAGCCTTAATCCTATTACATAGTCTGTTAAAAGCAGAATAAAATGCAGATAGAGATAGGAAGCAAGGGAAAGCAAGAAGCTGAAGGTGAATGAAAACTGGAAAAGAGAGTGTCCAGGAGAGGCCACCATGTGCACTGTCATGTGACAAAGGAACCTAGGACCAAGGATCACTGGCAGCCAGTACAAGAATGTCATTTTCAGGAAGAAAGTATTATCTTGACGACACTTTGATTTGGATTTTCTTAGTCATAAAACTGTAAGACAATAAAATCCCATTGTTTAAGACAACCAATTGCATAGTATTTGCTTGAGCAGCCAAGGAAACAAAAGCATTCAGGTATATTAGTCAGATATGTAGCAGTGGAAATTCAACAAAAGCAGCTTAAAAATATACCTCTTCCTTTACATTTCTTACTAATAAAAAATTGCTTAGTTCCTAAATTATTGTTTTAATCTCTTTTCCTTTTTTCAGTTTTTTTCTCAGTTTAACAGATGACTTAAATCATCTTAACAAAATATGGCTATTACAGAAATAGTCTCCAAATGTAAAAAGAAGTTCATTTCTGGCCTGCAAATAAAAATATAGCAGCAAATTGTACTAATGTCTAATATAATTGCTTAAAATGCCATGCTATTTAACTCAACCTCATATGCTAAATTCCTATGAAGTGGGAACATGTATTAGGTACATGTATTCTGAATTTAATGACAAAGGTACCTGATAAAATATGTATGGACTGATGAAAAATAACAATCATCATTCCCATCAAAATAATGCAAAAAATATTCTAGAAATCAAGGGGCAATAGACCAAGAGCATCATCTTAATTAACAAATGGCACATTTATTTATTATATAAGATGCAAGTGACTAGCTCAAATGACATAAAAAGTTTAAAAGCAGGTTTTGGAACAATTGAAACTCCATAGAGCAGTGATAGTGAAGACCATCTGTACCCCAAGCCTGGATAAGACACTACCTGTGTTCATACTTATAGTATGATAGGGCACTTGCCATTTATACCATCGTTCTCATTTTTAAAAAGGGGTATGAAAGTTTGCTGTTAATATCTTAACCAGCCTAAGAATAGTCTGCAGAAAAGAAAATGGTTCAGCATTAGAGAGCCATTCTATAAATAGAAGAGGATGCATCACTGAGTGTAAGCGATCCTCACTCTGCCCATGGGACTGGGCAGCAATAAAAATCTTAAAAGGAGTCAGAGCTCCATTGTTCTTTGGTTGGAATGCCTAAGATTAGACATTTCTACATGTGCATCTCAATTCCTCTGGCTCTGTTTTCCCCCCAAACATTTATTTAGCTCCTGCTGAAAAGAAATTATTTTATGTTGGAAGTTATGAGTGAGATAATACAAAACAACTTTCTAAGCCATCTTGTCATGGTGTCAGAAATCCTTTCATAATCCTAAGAGTCTTCATCCTGTAAATAGGAAAATTTGTGCTATTGTATACCATTCTGTACATTCTCCCTTAAGAGCAAAGAATAACCAGCAAAGGAATGCCATTGCAGCATGTTTCACCAAGATCTGAATGGCTTGAATTTGTTCCCTTCCCCTTTTCCTCTTCCTTCCAATTACATGGTCATGAAAACCTGTGAGGCTATGTCCCTCCTCACTTGAAAAAGTTTCTTCATTGGCATTGTGAGAAACACATCTGGACTTCCTTGCTCCACCTGAGTTCAGAGTTTATAAAGCTTATAAAAGAAACTCTGCATTAGAACCAGGATTGGTGTGGCTCCCTGGACTGGACTGAAAAGAAAATTTGCACCTCAAATTCTGGAGGAAAACATTTGTGAACCCTTGAATGAATCAGGCTCACTGCAGTTTACTTTGGGTAAGAACTTCTGTTAAAAAATTGCTGGAAAATATTTTTCCTAATGAGTTTTATAAGAAAATGTGTTATTTGCTATATCAAATGATGCTACTAGTTTCATAAAACTTTTTTGCAAAATTGTGACAGGATAAAAGAAGCAAACAATTGTGAGTCATAAATTTTTAAAAATGTAGCTGAGGTATTAGGCAGGGTGTTAGTCATTAGAGCCCGAAAACATTAAAGGGAAACATACCAGCATATTCCCTTTGTATGGAAAAATATCCTTTGCCATGTTTGGAATTCTCTCAAAAAGTTGGAGACAAACATTTAAAACATTTAGTGTCTGCCTTTACATTAGCTAAAATATTTTAGTTCCAAAAAAAGCTGTTCCAAAAACAATACAGGCTTTTAGAACACTCATGAGTTTCTGTTTAATATTTTGATTATATGAAGATATACATGAATGGAATAAATTTACCATTATATTAGCCTATCATCTTAAAATGAACATATTGTACTTTAAAGAAAGTTGCATGCAAATTGCATTAAACCAACTAAAATAAATGCATGCTGTTAAGAATACATTTCACATTTTACCCACAGAATAATACAACTGCTACACCATTTTGGTTGTAATGAGGTGTTTTATACCCAACTCACATGAAAACTGCCTGTCTCCCAGGGACCAGCTTCAGGCCTGGATTTTGTTTTGTGGAAGGGGAAGCAGTCAAAACTTTACAGATGTAAAGACATTTCAAGCACCATGTGTGAAACAAGCCCATATGAACTTATACAACAATATTCTCTGTATAAATCAGGTTTATTTTCAGAATTTTTAAGGGAAATACTCATTTATATCTAATGTTGAACTTTCAGAATATAACTTAAGCTCCATTTGTCTTAAGTATATATTTGTAAATATCAACATCTGTCTCTTTTGTTCAAGTTTTTGAAATATTTTTTTCTTACCTTCTTAAACCCACTTACTGAATGTTATTTTTAATCAATCATAAAGTATTTGTCAATAGCAGCTGAAGAGTTACCACCTTTGTGCCAAAGGAATGTATAAAAGGAAAACATAACCAAGGCAACCTTTTAGAAGAAAGTGTGGCTTGAGCTGAAGAAGGCAAATAGAAGTGGAAGGATGAAGAAAAAGGGAGTTTGCTAGGTACTATGTGCAACTTTCAGCCTTGAACATACATTAACTCATTTACTTTTCTTTGAAAGATAGTATTATTATATCAACTCCCCAAATGAAGAAATGAGCAAATGAGAGAGGTTAAGTAACTGTCAAGCCATTTATAGTTTCATTGTGAATCCCAAAGTTTATACACTCATCATCTCTCAGCTTGTTTATTTCAAAAACTTTTCTAAGACATGTGCCAAAGCAATAAAGTAAACACTTCTTAGCATGCCATCCATGGTCCTTCATTGTTTGTCTCTGCCTAGAGATCCACCTTCTGTTGCTGCTTTTACACACACACTTTCCTTGAAAACACAACTAAGTGTAGTCACAAGCATGCTAAGGGTCTTTGATACTTTAGTGGTTACTGCTGCCCTGAATACCCTTATCTACCTTGTAGGTAGCCTTCAAGGTTAGTCTGAAAATTTTCCCCCTCCATGAAGCCATTTTTACCTTGCACACCCAAGAACAGATGTGAGCATTTTCAACTGCTTCTATCTGTCAGTAGTACCTGCAATGTTAAATCATTATTTTCATGCCTCCATTGTCTCTCCTATGAATGAGTCCCTTAAAGGCTGGTCCTTTGTCTTTTTCATCTAAACACCCCAGTGCAAAATCTTGCATCTGCTTAGCATCTACCATATAGAAGATGCTCAGTAAATATTTGTTATAAAAGTGAATGATCAGCACATGAGATAAGTAAGACATTTCCATAACTATTTAAGGACTCAATGAGAGGAATATTTAAACCTAACATGCCTCCATAAGTAAATTTAGACCTCATATATAAATTATTTATCCTGAGCTCTAGGAAGATCACTACCAGTAATTCTCAAGAAGAAAATTGTAAAAACTGCTTTTGGCATTTCTTTCAATTCTTACATGAAAGTAGATAGTAACTGGAGGTAATTAGGTATTATTTTTGTTTCCAAAATCCACTCCAAGCTGACAAAATTAGAACTTGTGCTTAAATAACATACCTGATGAGCTGAGACTGCCAAAAATTCTGTCCATAGTATTTATGATACACAAACATTCTGTGCATATTTAATAAATATTGCTTGGGGATAACCTTGTCTCTAAAATAGAGAGGATGCCAAACATTTCTCCTTCACTTTGCTGGATGTGACTGCAGCAATAAATGACTTGGAGGTTCATCATACTTTGAACACTCTCACATTCCTCAGTGTACCCTTCAAGCACTTACAAAGGTTTCATGGACTTAATGAATTTTTTTCATATAAGTTTTGCTCACTTTTCATCACAAGATGCTAGATTTTTTGTGTCATGTGCTTGTACAAAGATTGGCATCTCATGTGCATAGAAGGAAAAAATTAAAGTAGACCTTTACCACTTCTGAGTTTCTCAGAACCACAGTTTGGTGCCTAGGTTGCTCATATTTTCAAATGAATTACATTCCCAACTGCTGAAAAGGAAAGGGTCCCTGAGGACAATAGGGGGAAACTGCAAGCTTCTCCCTGAGTTCCCCCTTTCACTCCCTTTTTACTGTCATCAGCATGAAATAGAATGACTACAAAAAATGAAGTGTTTCATTTATTATTTGGATATTTTCAACCACTTCACTGGAGGCCTTAAAAATCTGGGTAATTATCTTCTCTCTCAGGGATAGCTGGAGCCCAAAGAACTCAGATCCTGCTAAAGGGCTGTTACCCTTCACTTAACTCAAGCACCAATGGAGAAACTCATTAATATTCCATTTGAATATCCCAGTGAGTCTCCAGTTTTTCTTTTTCAAGCATGAATCAGAGAAAAGTGCTATTAAAACAGGGGTTGTTAACCTTTTTTGTTCCATGGACCCCTTTGCCAGTCAGTTGAAAACCATGGACAGACCCTATCTCAGAATATAGAGGCAGATAGTTGTATGACACTCAACAGAAGGATGTCTTTAAATTAAATTTTAGGATATTCCATATTAATTCAAGCTTACAGACCATGTGAAATCTTACCATGTACCCATTGGGGATCCATGGACCCCTGATTAAAAACTCCTGACCTAAAAGAATAAAATATCTAGAAAGATTTAAGCACAGATGTAAAAGTCTTGTACACATAAAACTACAAAATATTACTAAAACAAATCAGACAACAAAATAAATGGAAGGACATTCCATGTTCATGAATTGGAGGACTAAGATATCTATTCTACCCAGAGCAATTTGTAGATTCAACACAATCTTAATCAAACTTTCTTTTTGCAGAAATAGAAAAGCCAATCATAAAATTTTTATGTAAGGTTATGGGGACCCAAAGAGTCAGAGGTATCTTGGAAAAGAAGAATGAAGGAGGTTGGAGGACTTAACTTTCCCTATTTTAAAATTCATTAAAAATACACAGTAATCAAAACAACATGGTACTGGCACAAGGAAAGACACATAGCCCAATGGAATCAAATAGAGTTCAGAAATAAACTATCATATCTATGGCTTACTGCTTTTTGGCAAGGGGCCAAGTCCACTTGATGGGGAAAGAATAGTCACTTCAACAAATGCTGATAGGGCAACTGGATATCCATGTGAAAATTTGTTACCATGTATAAAAATCAACTCAAAATAGATCAAAGACCTAAACATAATAACCAAAACTATAAAATTCCCAGAAGAAAACATAGAGAAACACCTTCTGGACCTTCTGATAGGCAATGGCTTCTTAGATTTTACACCAAAAATATGAGCAACAATGAAAAATAGATAAATGATAGTTCACCAAAATTAAAAACTTTGTGAATCAAAGGACTTCTTCATGGAACTAAAAAGGTGCCCTACAGAATGGGAGAAAGTATTGGGAAGTATCCAATAGGGTTTAATACCCAGGATATATTTTTAAAAATCATGCAACTCGAGATAAAGACAAACAACACAATTAAAAGTGAATAAAAGACTTGAACAGATATTTCTCGAAAGAAGATATACAAATGACCAAACTGGAAGATAGTTTGGTAGTTCCTTGGAAAGTTAAACATAGATTTACCATATGACTTGGTAAACCCACCACTAGGTATACATCAAAAGAACTGAAAGCAGGAATTTGAACAGATATTTTCACAACTATGTTCACATCAGCATTATTCACAAATGACAATAGATGGAGGCATACCAAGTGTCCAGCAACAGATTAATGGATAAACCAAATGGTTGTAGATATATATGTATATATATATTTATATATTTATATTTATATATGTATATATATATTTGTGTATATATATGTATGTATATATATATATATACACACACACACACACACATGATGGAAAATTATTTTTCAGCCATAAAAAGAAATAAAATTCTGGTACATGTGACAACATGGATGAACCATGAAAATATCATATTGAGTGAAATAAAGCAGTCACAAAAGGACAAATAATGCAAGACCTCAATGATACTAAATAATTTGAATAAGCAAAATCATAGTGCCAGAAACTAGAATACAGTTTAACAGCAGATAGGTGGAGGTAGGGAATGAGGAGTTAATGCTTAATTGGTACAGGATTTCTGTTCAATGTGATGGAAAACTTTTGGGAATATATAGTGGTGATGGCAGTACAACCTTGTGAACACAATAACAGTGAACTATATATTTGAGCAGGGTTAAAAGGGGAAATTTTAGGTTCTATATAGTTTACTACAATAAAAGATTTTAAAACCATAGAACTGCAATACAAACAGTGAACACAAATGTAAACTATGAACTGTAAATAATAGAACAATTTTAACAGTATTCTTTCATCAATTACAGTAAAGTACCATACTAATGCAAGGTGGAAGGTAATAGAGAGGTATTTGGAAACTCTGTATTTTCTGCATAATTTTTTTGTAATCCTACACCATTCTAATAAAAATATTATATTACTAATCAATGCATTGTAACTCAATATAACTATAATTATAATTATTATATTAATGACATAAAAGAGAGGCTTTCCCTTGAGCAGCTAATGGAGAACCTTACAGAAGAAAAATGAACCAAATGGAATTTAAGCCAGGGTTCTATTTTCTCTGTGTGGCCATATGTGAGTTGGTTTTGTTTTGTTTTTGTTAACTGCGTGTGACTTTGGCATTTGCCTGAGATTGGGCAGGTGTTTGCTACCTCACAGTGGGTCTTGCAATTGAGATTGTGAGTCTCTGAGGGGACATTATACATTAACATGAGCCCAGGCCCAGTACACTCACTCCCTCCCCACATGTACACATATACACACTACAACACACACACTCACACACAGGCATCTCCTCAGGCTGCAGGTTCTTCTTCCAGCCATCAATTGGCCAAAACCCTCAGGCATGTATACTAAATGAACTCTCATTTATTTATTTTTCATTGTTGCTCATGTTTTTGATATAAAGTCTAAGAAATCATTTCCTATCAGAAGGTCCAGAAGATGCTTCTCTATGTTTTCTTCTAGGAATTTTATAATTTTGATTATTATGTTTAGGAAATAGAAAAATAGGATGATGTACCAAATGTGGCAGAATGTTCAAAGTTGGTGAATCTGTGAAGGGCAAAGGGCAAAGGATAGAGATACCCTTCAAATGTTGTTCTTAAAAGTGGACCCATCTAAGTGTCCATCAGTAGGTCACTGACACACCCACATTGGGAAATGCCAGCCAGGGATTAAAATGTCAAACTTAACCTCTTAACTCTAACCTGCAGAGATGTCCTGTACATAAAGTTAGGTGGATGAAAGCTGGGGTTCAAAACATTAAACTTTAAATGAATAGAAAGTTGTTTTGCAAATACAATGAATTACAACCTGAACTGAAAATGCACCATATCTCTCACAGCTTTGTCATCCCCAACCAGGTTTGCCTCTCAGGATTCCAGGGAGAAGACTCCACCAAAACAGAAATGGCAGGATGTACTGATGGCCCACTCCCCAAGATAGCTGGGTGGACAGACATACTCTGTGGCACAGGCAGGTAAGAAGGTGTGAGAATTGGAACATCCTCCACTCCTAGAAAGACATTAACTGCACAGAGTTTTTCCATAGTGCTGAACTCTCTGATCTATTGTTGCCTCACTTTGAACAGACCTCCTTAGACTTTTGATCTCATGAACATTTTTCAAATATTTTCCCTGTATATGGAGTAACTAATAAAACTATTCAAACATGGTAGAGGGCTAAAAGCCCCCTGAGCTACTCAGGGGGCTTTTTCAGGGATCTCCATGGACCTCCTTCTCTAATTCAGGATAAAGCTCTATAATTTGTCATTATGAATAGCCAATCTCCTGATCCTGGACAGACCCCAGCCACCTCTGGAGCCCTGGGCTCAGGAGTGACTTCCCTGTGGTATGCAACTCTTCCCTTCCCTCCCAGATCCCATGCCCAGTCCCCTCCTCTAACTAGCTCATCTTTGCTCATGTCATTCACCCCAAAGGCATTAGCTGACCCCCCTCCATCTTCCCCAGTGGACACAGATGGAGGAGTAAAACAAATGGAGCCCTTTAGAAATGCCTCACCTGGCCAGAGGGCTGATGGGCATCTGAGAAAGAGATGGGGAGCAGGCTGGGGGTGAGGTGAGGCAAGGGCATGTAACTGACTGTAGTGGTTTCGAGCTATGTACCCCAGAAAAGCATGTTCTTAAACTCAATCCACTATGTGGGTCTACTGATGAGTTTACATCACTTAAGGTGTGGCCCAGCTGAATCAGGAAGGGTCTTAATCCTATTTCTGAAGGCCTTATAGGGAAGGTCACAGATAAAGAGAAAACTACAGGTCACAGCCAGAAGCTGAAAGTCAATGGAAACTGGAATAGAAAGAAGAAGCTGGGAAAGGCTGCCATGTACATCATCATGTGACAGAAAAGCCAAAGACCCAGTATCCCCAGCAGCCAGCTTGAAAACTTCATGGTGAACTTCTCCTCAGAAAGAAACATAAGTCTAAAAATTCCTAGTGTTTAAGGCAACCCATTGCTTGGTATTTCCTTTGGCAGCCAATAAACAAACACTGGCCAAATTTCTGTACACATCCCAGTGCTTGGGGAGTCAGAAGGAACTGACTCAAAGAGGGAATTCTACAAGCAAGGAGGGAATGATCTTAGAAGAATGAGGAAGTTAGTGGATTATCAGAAAGAAAAAAAAACTACTTCTCATGTTTGCTGGTCCCTGGAATGAAGACAAGCTCCCTTCATCCCAGCCTGAAGTCCACATTGACCATCCTCACTCATAGACATGAGCACCCAGTCAACCTCATGATAAATATGGACAAACATGAATCCACAAAGTTCAAAGAAAGGGGATAGTCAAAAGACCAAGAGGAAAATACTGAAAATCATTTCCAGAGGAGCAAGGCCCCAGCCCCTTCCTGTTTCTGACCCTGTGTCCTGTTAAGGCTCCTTCAGGCACTGAAGCATGTTTTTCAAAAATTCCAATTAGCATCCTCTAAGGAACATAAGGAAATATTGTATCCATTAAAAAGGTAATGCATTAGGTTCCTGGGTGCTAAAACAAATATCCTACGGTGGGTGACCTTAATGAATTTACTGGCTCATGATTTCAGAGGACAGAAGACCTGCTTCCTGCCAGGGTCCATATCTTCTGGCTGGCTGGCAATCTTTAGGGTTCCTTGGCTTTTCCATCATGTGGCATGAACATGTTGGCATCTTCTCTTTTCACTTCTGGGTTCCATTCACTTTCAGTTTCTGGCTGCTCCAGGTAGCTTCTCTCTTTGTCTCCATTTTCTGATGTTCCTAAGAACTTCATCCTATTGTGTCAAGGCCCACCCCCATTCAGTTTGGGCACACCTTAACTAATAACATCTTCAAAGGTTCTACTTACAAATGGGTTCACAGCCACAAAATTACAAGAAAAATTCAGAAATCACAAAACAGCTTTTGAAATTTAAAATATAACTGTCAAAATAAATAATTTAATGGGATTTTTAAATTACAGATTTTAAGAAAAATCCAAAAAAAGCAGAATTAAAAGAGATGATAAATTAAAATGAGAAGGAATATAAGAAAAAAAAAAGGTGAGCTATTCAGGAGATTGATCAAGGGGTGCAAAACATATATGTGCTATAAAAGGAGTAGAGAATATGCTGAGGGAGGAAATTAACATATAATTTTATCAAAGAAATAGTACAAGAAATGTTCACAGCTTAAAGGAGACCTTCTTTAAAATGAAAGTTTTAACATTAAGATAACTTAAAAAACCCTTACCCTAGAATGTTATTGAGGCGGAGAAGGGTGGGGATTTGCATTGGACTTTCCATGGAAATGGGAGCAGGGTTGGAGGAAGGAGCAAGTGAACTCAGGGTTTTACAGGTCTGTTGTTAAAACTACAATGGTGGGAATGTTCTTTTGGCAAACATGGTAGGGGAGGGTAATGGTACAGGGCATCAGGGGTGGGATGGTATGGGGGATAGGGTGCATGTGAGGCATGCCTCTATGGAATATGAAAGTGTTTATCTTGTCATAGTGTGTTATCTCAACTGGTGGAGACCCACACAATAAACAAGAAAATATTAATATCCTCAACTGTATGGGCAAGAATCTCTCAAGAACAAACATAATAAAAGAAAACAGACCAAAAATTAAGCACTCAATATTACTGCATGAAACCATGAACTTTATTCTTCAAAAACTGAAACATAGTAGTTAACATTGGCCCTGGGTGTGTGTGTGGCAGTTTGATATTAATTATGAATTCCAAAATGAGATAGAGATTATGTTTATAAACTGGTCTGTTCCTCTGAGCATAATGCCCTTTGTTTGTATTAGATTCAGCTGAGATGAATTTGATTATATTAAGATTAGTGTTTTGATTCAACCATGTCAGTAGAGAGGAACTCAGGGTTGAGTCCCCACCCCATTAGTGGGCTATATAAATGGACAGTCACTCAAAAAGTCACATAGAAGAAGATACCCAGAGGAAGGGAACACCACAGACATGGAAGAGAATTTTGATCCTGTGGCCTCGGGAAGAGAGATAAGCTATTCAACTGATAGTTTGCAGCTGAAGAGAACAGAGAACCTGAGCCCTAAGGCAGCCTACAGATGAGATTGAATGAAGCTAGGCCCACAGAGGTTTAAGAGGATAGAGGAAGGCTGACAATTTGCAGACATCACCTGCCATCTTGTTTCAACATGTGGCAAGTGACTTTGGGTAAGAAATCAACCTTGAGTTGAACGTTTAGGGCCTTGTAACTGTAAACTTTTACCCCATATAAATACACTTTATAAAAGTCAACAGACTTCTAGTACTTTGCATCAGCACCCATTTGGCTGACTAATACAGGGAGGGAAGAATAGAATAGATGGAACATAGGACATTTTCAGGACATTGAAGTTGTTCTGCATGATCTTGCAATGATAGATACAGGCTATTTTAAATTTTGTCTAAACCTATGAAAGTTTACAGGCAAAATGTAAACCATAATGTTAATCACTGACCATGGTTAGTAGCAATGCTTTGATATTTACATCAATTGTGAAAAACAAGCCACACACTTATAAAATGTTATTAATGGGGAGAGTGGGAGAGTGGGAAGGGTTTGAGTATATGGCAACCCCCTATATATTCTATGTGACTTTTCTGTAACCTAAAGCTTCATTGAAGATAAAGTAAAACAAAAAGGCACTGGGGGAAATATTCTGAATAAATTGTCACTGTATAAAAGATAACAGATCTTGCAATGAAATTGTTTAAGTATTTATTTACGTATATTATTTCTTATTTTTAAATATTATTATTTTATTTTCTTACTATTTTATTTATTTTTTTTGGCTTTGTTTTTGAGGGGTTTGGATCACAGAAGGGTCACAATTGTGTCAGTGGAGGTTCACTGGTGTGGCCTGTCAGTGACAGGGGATGTGTGGGGAGCGGTGCACCTGGGGCATACCTCTTTGGCATAAGAATATGTTCATGTAGACATGGGGCATTGTCTCATTAGGAGAGACCCACACAATAATTGAAAGAATATTGAATTCCCATCCTAGGAAGTCCTGCTACAAGTAGAGTGGCAAGAATCCCCTGAGTGCAAGGGTGATGTCTAGAGAAGGAAGACAGACCATTACACTGGCCCTTGATATTGATGGTTGTACTTATGAACCTTTTCTAGTGAAATTGAAACTTAGCCTAGTATTATATATTGCCTAAGAGTTACCTCCTGAAATCCTCCTTGTTGCTCAAATGTGGCCTCTCTCTAAGCTAAATTCAGCATATAAACACACTATCTTTCCCCCAGGGTGGGACATGACTTCCAAGGTTAAGCCTCTGTGGTACTGAGGAATTATTACCAAGCAGCAACTAGCAACTAATCTGGAAAAAAACCTTGACCAAAAGGGGGAAATACTAAATACCAATGAGTTTTTACAGCTAAGAGACTTCAAAGTGAGTCAGGAGTTTATTCCAGAGGTTACATTTATGCATGTCTCAGCAGGCTCTCATTGACTGCCACAGTAAACAGTACTTCAAACATGGGCTCTTGAGGGCTCTAGAGACCTCTAGACACTATAAGCAGAGAAGTTCAGGAATTCTGTACCCTGTTAATGCAACTTACTTAGAAAAATTTCCTCCCCAATGTAACAGGGTTAGACTTATTTATAATTTGCCTACACATGGCTCTTTTGCCTCTTATTTGAACCTATAATTAGCACTATACTTTAAAAATATATGTTGCAGAGGCTTAAATCTTCAATCTGCTCATATACTAGTTGAGACCTAAATCTCAGCAGTTATAACACCTACTCCCCAGCTCATCAGACTCATGCAGGACAACTAACAAAAGAATGATGATGGACAATGCCCATCCCAGGAAGCAGAGAGTGTCAGTAACTGCAAGCAATACTGTTGCATCCATCTGTCCCATGACATCTAAGCCCTCTCTGTCAGAGACAGGGTGGGCATCACCATCCCAAAATGCTCAAGATTAAGGGATGAACAAACCTAAAGCAGGAAAGCAACTATGAACTAACAAAGGCATAATTATTCTAACAAATGGAAGAACTTGTATCACTGATATAAAGGAAGTGGCCACCACAGGTTCTGAGGGGAGGTAGAGGGAAGAATAGGTACAAGATGGGGGCATTTTTGAGACATTGGAATTTTCCTGAATGACATTGCAATGGCAGATACAAGCCATTATCCCTTTTGTCAAAACATATAAAATTGTGTTGGGTAAAGTGCAAACTATAATGCAAGATATAGTCCTTGGTTAAGACAATGCTTTAATATGTGTTCATCAATTGTAACAAATGTACCACACTAATGATAAATGCTAATATGGAAAAGTGTGGCAGGGGAAGTGATGGGGTATATGGGAATCCCTATATTTTTGATGTAACGTATATATAATCTAAAGCCTCTTTTAAAAAAAAAAATTTTTTTAATAAAAATAAATAAATAAAAAGACCCTCACCCTATCATCATGAAATTTCATGTCACCAAGATTAAAAATAAAAACAGATTTGTTAAGAAGGTTGTTAGTAAATGTTTGGAAATGAATAGAAATGGTTAAAGCATTTTAAAAAATGCAAAACTCTGGACAAAATGTTAAACTGAATCTTGTAATGAATAAAAACAACATACCTCAAAAAAAAAAAAAA
>JAQZBX010068908.1:0-15668 GCA_029593785.1 Cabassous unicinctus | reverse complement strand
TTCTGAGGAAGAGAAGAGGCAAGAGGGAAGGGAGAAATCTCCTTTGGTAATTCGGTGGGAACATTTTAGGGTCCTGTAAGATAAAAGAGAACCACAAAATTAGGACTCAAAACCCGCACCCTGAAAACAACAAAAATCTCACCAAATACCTGAACTTTGCTACTTTGACAGCAGAGGGCGCCATTAAACTTGGAATGTTGTAAAACATCCCAGTACCACAAAAATAAACATGAGAAATGCATTGTCCGTACAGGAATATTGGAGAAAATCAGGAAACAATTTTTCACATATATCATCTGAGGAAAATACCTGACATCCCCTTGAAAAACAACCATATAGCGGAAGAGAACTGTAAGTCAACATTCCAAACAGAAATATACTCAAACAAGGATTTGAGAATACAAAAAACACCTTGAATCTGAAATTCAAAAACTAAAATCAGAAATGGACAAAAAGATGCAGAAATGAACAAAGAGTTGATGGACTTAGGAAAAAAATAGAAGAAAAAGACAGAGTTATCTTAGATATAAAGAATAAATTACAAGGTGCCCAAGAACAAATAGATCCAAATAAAAACGTAATAAGAGACATTGAAGAAAGGCTGGGAAACAACCAAGAGAAGGAAATGACACCAAGGAGCAAAAAGGATCAGAAAGAGAGTAATGGAAATGGAAGACGGTCAAATAATGAATAATAATAATATTTTCAGGGACTTTGAATAAGAACAACACACACAAAAAATGGAACAGAGCTAATAATTAAAATCATAATACAAAAATTTCCATATACAGAAAAAGACGTGAATCTACATATTCAAATATTGCCTTTTCACTGGGTATCTGGTAAAATTAACTTACAAATACCACCTCTGAGGCATAACCTGGTAAAATTATTAGATTTGAAAGATAAAATCCTCAAGGCTTCAAGGCAAAAATATCAAATAACATACAAAGGTAAAAGAAATTCAACTGGCATCAGACTTTCAAAACCAACATACAAAGCAAGGCAACATGGATCAGCATTTTAAAAAGCTGAATGAAAGAGTGTGTGAACTGAGGATTTTATATCTCCCCAAGGTGTCCTTAAAGTTTTAGGACTATAGAAAGATAATTTCAGCATACATGAACTGAGGGAATTCTGCACACATCAGTTCTTTTTGAGGAATCTGCTAGGGGATGGGTTTCATCCAACCAAGTGATCACTGATGAAATTTCAGCAAAAGTACTGTTGGTGAGCAATTTAAATGTATATACAAAACAAAACAAAGGGTGGGGGTAGAAGAATAATGTACGAATATTGTGTATTGTGACAAAATAGAAACAGTGCAACTAAAAGTTAGGAAGGTAAGGGAGAAATTAAAAGCAAAATAGAGCAAGCTCATTGTAGTATAGGCAATAGGACCGGGGTTCTTAACCTTTTATGTTCCACAGACCCCTTTGCCAGTCAGGTGAACACCACAGACTTCTTTTCAGAATGTAGTTGCAGATAGCTTTATGACACTCAACATTGGCATGTCTTTAAATTTAAGTTTAGAATTATTTAAAATTAATTCAAGCCCATGGATCCCCTTAAATCTTTCCACAGACCCCAAAGGGACCCCTGATTAAGAACTCTTGCAATAGGAGGAAACCAAAGGATATTGAGGAAAATGTGATATACCTGATAGTAAAAGTCAAATAAGAACACTAAAAAAAGGTATAAACACAAGAGTATACTTTTGAACAAAAATAGCAACCCTCCTAAACACGAAATATTTATCTATATTATACATCTCATAGAAGAAGAAATATGGTAAATATAACAAAATGCACATAATTATAAAATAATAAGACAAAAATCATATTGGTATGTGAATGGGCTTAAACTGCCTGTTAAAAGATATTTCCATTTTGTGTCACAAAACAAGATCCAAGTATGTGCTATATACAAGAGATACCTAAACTAAAGTACTTTAGAAGGGCTGAAAATAAAGTAACAAGAGTATATGAGTATATTACAGCAAAAGAGAGCTGGGGTAGGCAAAGTAGTATTCAAAGCATAAAATGTGACAAATAAGGACACTTTTCAGATCTAAAATCCAAAATTCACAACAAAGATATAACACCTTTGAATATCTATGTACCAAATAACACAAACCACTTTTATGAAGCAAAAACTAGGAGATGCAAGGAGACATAGATAGAAACACACTAATAATAGGACACTTTAATACACCACTCTTAGTGAAAGACAGATCAAGTGGGCAAAATGAGTAAAAAGATAGAAAATCTAAACAACATAATTAATAAGGTATATGTTATGGTTATATATTGAACTCTACATCCTGGTCATAGAGAATACACATTCTTAAGTGCCCATAGTATATTCACAACAATTGATCATATATTAGATCACAAAGAAAGCATGGGTAACACTCATAAAGCAGTAATATTACAAACAGCACTGTTTAAGTATAATGCAATAAAATTAAAAATTACATACGAAATGAAAAACAGAAAGGTCTTTCCATCTGGAAATTTTAAAATTCTGATCAAACAACTCCTTGGATGGAAGGGGAAATACAAACTGAAATTAAAGAATTTTTAAAAATGACAATGAAAATACTACATATCAGAATCTAAGGGGTACATATAAAGCAGTGATCAGAGGAAAATTCATTGTACTAAAATTATTGATAAAAATAAAAGAATTAAATTTCAGCTCAAAAAACCAAAAACTAGGAAAAGGACAGGAAAGTAAGCCAAAAGCAAAGAAATAATAAAGATAATATAAATTAAGGATGTAAAAATTAGAAAATTAAGTCTAATTAACAAACCAACATCCTTATTTTTGAAAAAAAATTGTAGTGAAACCACTAGATAATTTGGTCAAGAAAAAAGAGAGAAGCCTAAATATAGAAAATAAGTAATATCATATAGTGTCAAAGGAGAAATAACCATTGAAACAGAAGGCATTTCTTAAAAGGTAAGAAGAGCAATTTGCAATATCTATGTAAAACTTTTGAAAATCTAAATGAAATGCATAATTTTTTAGGGAAATAAAGATTATCAAAATTGACCCCATTAGAGTAAAAAAGCTCAGCAGACCAATTTCTATAAAAGAAATTAAGAAAACTGTTAAGGAACAACCATACAAAACAAACACTAGGCTCATTTGGTTTCACAGGGGTGTCCTACCAAATCTTCAAGGACCAGGAAATACCAGTGCTATGAAAATTACTACAGAGCATTGAAGGGGAAAAAATTCTTCTTAATTTCTTTTATGAAGTATTATACCTAAATAAGATAAAAACAGCCCAAAGAAAGAAAACTACAGACTAATATCATTCATGAATATCAATGCAAAAATCATGAAAAATATTAACAAACAGAATCAATGCTACCTTAAGAAGACAATGCACTATGACAATGTGAAATTTATTTCAGTAATGCAAGGTTGGTTCAATGTAGGAAATCCATTAATAAAATCAGACACTATATTATTAGATCTAAGGAAAAAATATGATTTTATGATTATCCCCACAGATTCTGAAAAAGCCTTCCACAATAGTCAATGTCCATTTGGAAAAAAAAAACACTCAAGAAAGTAGGAATTGAGGAATACTTTCCTATCTAGATATGATTATATCTAGACCTTAGTATTAAAGTTAGTATTTTATTTAATAGGGAACAGTAGAGATATTTTTACTGGAGGCAAGGATGCCTATTATTTCTGCTATTACTAGGGGTTTTGGACAAGAGAAAATAAATGGACAGCAGACAATGGACAACATACATAAGAATAGGTAAAGAAAAAGTAAAGCATTCCTTTTGCAGATGATATAATACTATACCTGGAAAACCCCACAAAATCAATAATAAAAATTAATTCAAACATAAAAGAATCCAGTAAAAAAAAATCAATAGCTCTGACCTACACAGACAATAACCAGTTAGATAATGGTAGACAAAATCACATTTACAATAGCAAAAAATAAAATTAAAATAATATTAAGCAAATAGGATTAAAGAAATGTGTAAAATTTACATAAGGAAAATTTTTAAACACTTTTGCAAGACACAAAAGTACATTTGAACTAATGGAGACATCCCTGTTTTTGGATAGGACATTATAAAACATTATAAAAATGCTAATTCTCCTAAATTAATTTATAAATTTAATGCATTCTTTAAAAAAATTACCAACAAGCTATTTCTTCAGAGTATGCAATTTGATACTAAAGTTCATATGGAAAACAAACACACAAAAATAGTGAAGAAAACATTAAATATGTCTTTAAGAGGGACTAGCCTTACCACACCTAAAACATACTATTAATCCTCTATAGCTAAAAACAGTGTGGTACTGATGCATTAATAGACAAATAGACCTTTGGAATAAAATGGAAAGTTGGTAAGTAGACCAAAGTACAGGTAGCTTTGTAATATGCTTTCAAGTGAGGAAGTGTGAGTCCACCAAATTTGTTCTTCTTTTTCAAGATGTTTTTGGTTACTTGGGGCCACTTACCCTTTCAAATAATTTGATCATTTGCTTTTCCATTTCTGCAAAGTAAGCTGTTGAAATTTTTTTTGGAATTGCATTGAATCTGTAAATCAATTTGGGTAGAATTAACATCTTAATGATATTTAGTCTTCCATCCATGAACATGGAATATTCTTCCAATTATTTAGGTATTCTTTGATTTCTTTTAGCACTGTTGTATAGTTTTCTGTGTACTAGTCCTCAATGTCCTTGGTTAAATTTATTCCTAGATATTTGATTCTTTTAGTTGCTATTGCAGATGGAATTTTTTTCTTAATTTCCTCCTTGGATTGCTCATTACTGATTTTTTAAATAGGTACCTGGGAACAAATCCAGGACCTTGTACATGGTAAGGAGGCATTCAACCACTGAGCTACATCCACTCCCCATGACTGATTTTGGAGTATTGATCTTTGTGGCAGTTTGATATTATTTATGAATTCCAAAAAGAAATATAGATTATGTTTGTAAACTGGTTGGTTCCTCTGGGTGTGATAGCCTTTTAATTGTATTAGATTCAGCTGAGATGTCTGATTAAATTATGTTAAGATTAGGGCTTTGATTCAAACTTTGTCATTAGAGTGTGACTCAGCATTGAGTGCCCACCCCTTTTGTGGGACTGATAAAACAGACTCTCACAGGAAAGTACATACACAGAGAAGAAAAACACAGAGGAAGAGAGACAACTCATTAGACATGGCAGAGGCCTCAGGAAGAGAGATGAGCCTGATAGTCTACAGCTGATCTTATGAAGAGAACAGAGCAGCTGAGCCAGGAAAGAAATGAGCTCTGGGAAGGGATATGAAACTTATGCCAGCCTACAGCTGATAGAAGAAGATAGGACCATGGAGCCTTAGGAGGAAGAAGGAAGGCTGAACCCTCTCAGACATCACCCACCATCTTTCTTCAACATGTGGCAAATGACTGGGTAGGAAAGTACCTCTTATGGTACCTTGAGTTGGACTCTTTAGGGCCTTGTGACTGTAAGCTTCTACCCCAAATAAATACCCTTTATAAAAGCCAACTGAGAGCAGACGTGGCTCAAGTGATTGGGTACCACTCTCCCACATGGTAGGTCCCAGGTTCAGTTCCTGGTGCCTCCTGAAGAGAAGACAAGTGGACACGGAGAACACACAGCAGATGGACTCAGAGAGCAGGCAGTGAGCACAAACAATGAGGGGGAGATAAATAAATTTTTTAAAATCTTTTTTAAAAAAGCCAACAGTTTCCTGATACTTTGTATCAGAACCCCTTTGGCTGACTAATACAATATTCTATCCCACTATTTTGCTGAATTTATTAGGTCTAGTTGGTTTGTTGTAGATTTTTCAAGACTTTCTGTGTATAGGATCATGTCGTCTGCAAATAGTGAAAGTTTTATTTCTTCCTTTCCAATTTGAGTGCTTTTTATTTCTTTTTCTTGCCTAACTGCCCTGGCAAGAACTTCTAGTACAATGGTGAATAGCAGTGGTGACAGTCAGCGTAATTGTCTTGTTCCAGATCTTAGATGAAAAGCTTTCAATCTCTCACCATTGAGTTAGCCATGGGTTTTTGTATATACCCTTTATCATGTTGAAGAAATTTCCTTCTATTCCTATTTTTCTAAGTGATTTGAACAAATGCTTTTTATGCATCAATTGAGGTGACCATCTGGTTTTCACATCTCATGTTGTTAATTTATTTTATTGTGTTAAGCCATCCTTGCTTACCTGGGATAAAGCCCACTTGATCATGTTTTATACGTCTTTTAATGTGCTGTTGGAATTGACTTGCAAGTATTTGTTGAGGATTTTTGTATCTATATTCATAAGAGAAACTGGTCCATAATTTTCTTTTCTTGTTAAAGGCTTTGGTATTAGGGTGATGTTTGCTTCATAAAATGAGTTAGGTGGTATTCCATCCTCTTCAATTTTGTGGAAGACTTTGAGCAGGATTGGAATGATTCTTCTTGGAATGATTGGTAGAATTCACATGTGTAGCTATCTGGTCCTGGGAGGTTTTTGATGACTGATTCAATGTCTTTCCTTGTAATTGATTTGTTGACATCTTTTATTTCTTCTAGAGTCAGTGTATGGTGTGTGTTTGTTTCTAGAATTTGACCATTTCATCTAGGTTGTCTAATTTGTTTGCCTAAAGTTATTCATAGTATCCTATTATAATCTCTTTTATTTCTGTGGAGTCAATAATATCCCCCCTCTCATTTCTGACTTGATTTGAATCTTCTCATTTTTTTTTTCTTTTTCAGTTGAGCCAAGAGTTTGTCAATTTCATTGATCTTCTGAAAGACCCAACTTTTTGTTTTGTTAATACTTTCTATTGTTTTTTTAATTCTCTATTTCACTTATTTCTGCTCTCATCCTTGTTATTTCTTTCCTTCTGTTTGCTTTGGGATTAGTTTACTGTTCTTTTTCTAGTACCTCCAAGTATGCAGTAAGTATGCAGTAAGGTCTTTGATTTAGTTCTTTCTTCTTTTTCAATGTAAGCATTTAGGGCTATAAATTCCCCTCCCAGAACTTTCTTCACTTCATCCTATAAGTTCTGATACATTATGTTCTCATTTTCATTAATCTCAAGATATTTACTGATTTTTCTTGCAATTCTTCTTTGGCCCACTGATTGTTTGATTTATGTTGTTTAACTTCCATATCTTTATGAATTTTCCAGTTCTCTGCCTGTTATTGATTTCCAGTTTCATTCCATTATGGTCAGAGAATGTTATTTGCACAATTTCAATCTCTTTAAATTTATTGAGACTTGTTTTATGACCCATCATGTGGTCTATCCTGGAGATTGATCCATGCACACTTGACAAGAAAGTATATCCTCATGTTTTGGGGTGTAATGTTCTGTATATGTCTATTAAGTCTAGTTCATTTATTATATTTTTCGAGATCTCTGCCTTATTGATCCTCTGCCAATCTATTGATGAAAGTGATGTATTGAATTCTCCAATTATTAGTGTAGAAACATCTATTTCTGTCTTCAGGTTTGCCAGTGTTTGCCTCATGTATTTTGGGGCACTATGGTTAGGTGCATAAATATTTATGATTATTATTTCTTTTGGTGGATTGCTCCTTTTATTAATATATAGTGTCTGTCTTTGTCTCTTATAATGGGTTTGCATTTAAAGTATATTTTGTTAAATATTAGTATAGGTACCTCAGCTCTTTTTTGGGTACAATGTGCATGGAACATCTTTTCCTAACCTTTCCCTTTCAACCTATTTGTGTCTTGGGTTCTAAGATGAATCTCTTTTAAACTGCATATATTTGGATCATACTTTTTAATCTATTTTTCCAGTCTGTGCCTTTTGATTGGGGGCATTGGATCCATTAATATTCAATGTTATTTTTCTTAAGGCAGTACTTAGTTCAGCAATTTTATCTTTTGGTTTTTATATGTCTTATCTTTTTTTGTCTCTCTTTTTACCCTTTTAGTTACCCTTATTGATAATCTTCATTTCTTCACTCTACTCCAAGCCTCTGTCTCCCGTCTTTTCCCTTCATCTTGCAGAACTCCATTAATATTTCTTGCCAGGCAGGTCTCTTGTTGATGAACTCTCTCAGATTCTGTTTATCTGTGAATATTTTAAACTCTCCCTCATTTTTTAAAGACCAGTTTTGCTGGATAAAAAATTGGGGGCTGGCAGTTTTTCTCTTACAGTACCTTAAATCATACCACTTCTTTCTTGCATCCAAGGTTTCTGATGAGAAATCAAAACTTAGTCTTATTGTGGTTCCCTTGTATGAGAGGAATAAATTTTCTGTTGCTGTTTTCAGAATTCTCTCTTTATATTTGGCATTTGACATTCTGATCAGTATGTCTTGGAGGAGGATTCATTTTGTTTGGTATATGTTGCATTCCTTGTAAATGTATATTTATGTCTTTCATAAGAGTTGGGAAATTTTGGGTCATTATTTCCTCAAATATTCTTTTTGTCCCTTTTTCCTTCTCTTTTCCTCTTAGACACCCATGATGTATATATTTGTATGCTTTACGCTATCATTCACATTTCTGAGAGCTTGCTCAATTTTTTCCATTCTTTATCTGTTTTTCTGCCTGTAGGATTTTGATTTCTTGTCTTCTAGTTTGCTGATTCTTTCTTCTGCCTATTCAAATCTGCTGTTGTATGCCTCTAGTGTATTTTAATCTCTTCTGTTGTGCATTTTATCCCCATAATTTCTGTTATATTTATTTTTATACTTTCAAATTCTTTATGATCACACAATGTCTTCTTAATATCCTTTATCTCTTTGTCCACATTTTTCTTCATCTCCTTGAATTGCTTTAGGAGATTTGTTTGAACATCTTTGATTATTTTTTCCAAATTCTGTGTCTCCTCTGAAGTTTTAATTTGTTGCCTTGTCTGGGCCATATCTTCCTGTTTCTTAGGACAGTTTGTAATTTTTTTGCTGATATCTAGGCATCTTAATATCTTGATGAGTTTACTTTGAATTTTGGTTTTCTCTCTTGCCTATGGTTTTATTGTTGACTGGCTTTGTGTTAAGACTCTTCTTTGCACTAGGTTGATCTTATTCTAGACTTTTAGAGTAGCCCATGCTTAACTGACTAGAGTTTTTCAGGTTTTCTTCATCTGATTCTTGTCCTGGATAGGCAGTGCAATTTTTAATGATTGCACTTTTTATGCAGTTATTTCACCTCAAGGTGAAAGCTTTTATTCCTCTGTTCTTTCTCTGGGAATTTTGATCTATTCTGTTTGTTTTTGTTTCGCCTCTCTAGTCTTTTTATCCTCCTTTTGTTGTCTCCGGATGCCCCTGCCTCAAGAGCAAACTTTGGGGAGGTCTGCCTCCCCAAAGCAGACCTTCCCAAGTCAGTATTTCAGCCAAAACAGGGGCAGGGATCCACAAAGGGGTTACTGATTGGCGGGGATCAGAAAGGATGCCAAATTCCTCCTTGACAGCTCTCCAAAGCTGCACCTTCCTGGCCTGTCCAGTAGATGCCACCTTTCAACAAACTGTTCCTCACCATCCTGAGGAGGCACCATGTCTTTAATTCTTTACTGCCTCTACCCCTGACTGGGGGTGGGGTTGAAACTGCCAGCCACTGTCTTTTTCCAGGGCCAGTTGAAACAATGGCTCAGAGTTTGGACCCAGCAATCTGAATTCACTAATCAAAAGCCATGATCAGTGCTCTGCCATACCCACCTCTCTTCTTGGGGAAGAGGATTTTTATTTGACTTTCTGTCAGCAGCAGCTAGTTAGAAACTGGACCCTAAGGTGGTCTACTATGAGAGTGGGGAATTGGGTGCCAGAAGCCACCACACAGAGAAAGCTACTTACTGTTCTTTACTGTAATTTATCATTCACTTCCTCCCACTCTTCCCTGGATGTTGTACAGTGTTCCTCTGGACTTTGGTACAACAAAAAAGTTGTTTCAAACAGTTCCTGACTGTTTAGTAGCTGTTCTGGTGGAAGGACTGAGTCCTGGAGCACTCTACTCCACAATCTTCCCTGGAAATCAGTCCTGGTATGTGTGCTAGCCTTCTTTTCTTGGAACCCCCAAAGTTCAACAATGATCCTAGCATTACAGAAAGAGTTATCCTATATCAACTTATAATGGATTCTGATGGTATGATGCCAGAGCCCTACTTTAGGACTGAAGCACTTACTCCCATAGCTGATGGAAGTTCCACCTGTTGACCAATCATTGATGAGGCCATCTCCAGGAACTTTCCTTGGCCTCCACAGGGCCAGCACATGTCCAATGACTGGCCAATACAGGAATATTAAGTTTTGCCACTATCGTATCAATTTGAACTATTTCTAAAGATCCACTCCAGATTCTGAGCTCCCCTTGGATCTGGCTGAGGCCTCTATTGCAACTACATTACAATTCAACTCACCCCTATGTTCATTCTTGCTTCCATCATTCCCTCACAGCTTTTGTTCCTTAAAGTACTAATGAGTAAACCATTTGTGCACACATCCCTGTCTTAGAGCCTGTTTATCAGGGAATCTAAGACATGAAACATGAGTCTTTTATGTTTCCATGCATCTGGCAAATGAGGCACTGTGGCAGTTTGATATTATTTATGAATTCCAAAAAGAGATGTTGATTATGTTTGTACATGGGTTGGTTCCTCTGGGTGTGATACACATTGATTGTATTAAAGTCAAAGGTTACACTTACTTGATTAAATTAAGATTAGGGCTTTGATTTGGCCACATCAGTAGGGCATTAAGTCCCCACCCCCTTGGTGGGCAGAACTGCACACAGAGAATAAGAACACAGAGGAAGAGAGACAGCCCCATAGACACAGCAGAGGCCCCAGGAAGTGAGAACAGAGCAACTGAAAAGAACAGAGCAGCTAAGAAGCCCTGAAATTAACATTATGCCCTACAGCTGACATTGGAAGAAGCTGGACCCACAGAGCCTTTAGAAGGAAGAGGAAAGTTGAACCCTTGCAGATGTCACCAACCATCTTGCGTCAATACGTAGCAACAGACTTTGGTGAGAAAGTACCTCTTATGGTACCTTGAGTTTGACTCATTAAGACTTTGTAACTGTAAGCTTCTATGCTAAATAAATACCCTTTATAAAAGCCAACAGATTCCTGGTACTTTATATCAGCACTCTTTTGGCTGTCTAATATGGGCACTAACTGAAGTTTGTCCCAATTATCTTTGTAATCATACAACTTAGAAGACAGAGATAGTTGTCTCCCTCTGGATCAAAGAGAAAGCATGTTATTCAGCTTTTTGCCTGTGGCTTTCTCTCTTTGTCTGAATTTCATTCTCTTATAAAGTACTTCATTAATAAGATTAAGAGTCTTCCTGATTGAGGTAGGACACATCCTTACTGAAGTAACCTCATCAAAAGGTCCTACTTACAATGGGTTCACACCCACAGTAATGGATTGTACTTAATAACATGTTTTTCTGGGAATACATACAGTTTCAAACCACCACATGCAGGTAGCATCTTGTTCTCTTTATCTCACTCTGTGGGAATTAGGGTTTGAGGAACAGATGTAAAAACTGATGCTGGCCACTGGTGTTGCTCTGAGTAAAAACATCCTTTATCTCTGACCAAGGAGTCTAATTTTTTTTCTACCAATATCCACTGAAACTACGGAAGGCTGACTTGTTAGCTTTACCTAAGGTAAAATCTCAGACTCTTCATAGTTCTTGATAATTCTATGCCAAAATCAGAGCCCTGATTGGGAAGAAATGAGTTGTTGAGACTTGGAAAAGAGCCATCTGGGTTGATGCACTAAAAATCGTGTATACTAAAATTCCCCTGAGCCCTTTAGCCTGCAGAAGTTGTCCCTTCCCCTGTTAAATGTTAGTTTTCTCCCCTTGCTTGAAGACAATGCAGAGCTGATGCTTTGCAAGCAGCATATACCTCCCTAAGGGTCTACCCACCTTCCCTTCTAGTTGCAAGACCAATAACTTGAATTAAGGCTCAACTAAATTTTGGGCAAGTGTTAAACCTGGTAAGAAACCAAGCTCCAAAGAAGTTGCAAGACTTTGCCAACATGACTGTCAGGAACTGGGTGAGTATGTGTAGGACTGAATCCTGAGCATGAGTGTGCTGAATCAAGTAGATGAGGGGGAAGAACATAAAAATGTATAAAGCAGTTTAGTAATGTGAAAACATTCCTTCATGATATAGGATTTAACGTCCTGGAAGGACCTTAGAAGATAGTGCTAATGTGCTGTGTATAGGTCCTTAGAAGCTTGGTGAAAGCAATGGATCACCCCAAGGGAAGTGGAAATACTAGAATTGCTGTAGCAGACAGTGGAAGAAGGGGCCAAGGGGTCAGAGAAGTGGGTGTGCTAGAGTGAAAAACCTATCAGCTGACTTTATTCTGCAGGAAGACCCAGAGGATGTTTCATTTAGCAAAGCAATAAGAAATGCATTGGTAAGAATCAGCATCTCATGTTCTCTGTAGGCTAGGGTCTGATAATGGTAGAAGGGGTCTCTGATCATAGTGAAGCTGAGAAACTCCAGAAATAATAAAATCTGAGTAATGGCACTTAACTGTCATTTTCCAGATGGGCAAAATTTTCATAATGAGCAACAAAGTTGAAGTTTCAACCTGAAGGTTCTGGCATGCAAAGAATTATGGAGATGGTAAATAGAACACAGTGTTCCTAGAGGTAAGATAGAGGGACATCAAACAAGGCATTGCTCAATATATATCAGGAGTTGGCAGACTTTCTTTGCAAAGAGCTACATAGTATTTTACCATTTACAACATATACTGTCTCTGTCTCAATCACTCAATTCTAACATTGTAGCACGAAAGCAGTCATAGATAATACAGAAGTAAATGGGTATGGCTGTTTATTTACAAAATAAAAGTTTATTTGCAAAAATATATGGTGGGCCATATTTGGCCCATAGGCTGTAGTTTTCTAACTCCCAATCTATAAAATTAAAAGAAATCAAGGAAGGATATTCAGAAGGCTGAGGGTAGTGGCTTCAATAAAAACTCACAATCTCTTGCTTAGTTTCAAGACCTGAACCAGCTTTCACATCCTGAATCTACTGACTGATGGAGGGTCTGGGTCCTGAGCAAGTATATCATCAGAGCAAGTATATATAGTAATAATTCCCCAAAGGGACCTTTGACCATATACTTGGGAAAATATGCACCAAGGAAAGAAGAATACTGAGGAAAATATTCATTGGCGTTTGAACAAAAGTTCTGAGTTGACATTGATATTCATGGCACAGATCATCCTTATATTCTCCTCCCCATTGGAGTGGAAAGATAAAAGGGAGAACAAGGTAACAGAGTCTTGGTCCAGGTATGGTTCACAAATGGGTCCACAAACTCAGCCAGTCATCATTTCCCGAATGCATAATTAGTAGTTGGCTGAGTCTCAACATTGGTTCTTTGGCCTGTGGGGTAAGAACTATTGTCATGGGAAGAACCTAGGACAAACCTCTGAAGCCACACACCCCCCACATCTGGCAAAGCATAAGCCAAAATCAATATCACATTCCAAAGGAGAATAGCACAAATTACTGTCACCTGTAAAAACCTAAGATGCACAGGAATTATCCCCACCATAATTTATCAGATTAACTTTTATAAAAGCCAGACCTATCCTGGAGGATTACAGTGGAAAGTGTAGAAGAAGTAGCCACACTTGCAACTGCTATGCCAGATAAGATACCCTTGATAGAGCAGATTAATATCTTCAGGTACATGATGTGCAGTAACTTATCTAACAAATGTGTATTTTTCCCTACATTCAGGGGGAGAGCCAAAATTAGTTTGTATGCACATGGAACAGACAACAGTATACACATTTAACCCATGGCTATGTTCTTCCATCCTCTCTTATAGTCTGAAGGGATGAAGGAAATGACAGATACACTAAAGGACTTGGTAAAACATGTACTCCAAAGGGATGAAGATGATCCCTGTGAAGATTCAGGACCCACCACATCATTGAAATATGGGGAGGTGTCTAATGGTCTGGGGCATGCTGGGACAACCTCTCCATGGTAAAGAACAAATTATTGAATCTTACACTTCCCACCCCTAAGAAGAAAGCACAATGTCTGCTAGGTTCTTTGAGTTTCAGAATAAGCACATCTCATACTTGAGAATACTTCTCTGTCTCATTTACCAAGTTACTCAGGAAAGGGCTCTGCAGCAGGTCCAGGTTGTGGTGCAAGCAATCCTGTCACTTGAGCTGTATAACTCTGTTACACAGGCTATTTGATCCCCAGTGGTATTAAAGATAGCTGATGGGAAGAGATGCCACATGGAGTTTATGGCAAGCCCTAGTGAGAAAATTGCAATATTAGAGCCTTAGGATTCTGGAGCAAGCCCATGCACCACTTTAAAAAACAGCCTCTTGTGTGCTACTGGGACCTGGTCGAGATGCAGCATTTGACCATGGGTTACAAGACATTCAGAACTATTCATCATGAGCTGCATTCTGTCAGAACCACCAAGTCATAAGAATGATTGGCTCTAGCAGCAATCCATTGTTGGATGGAAGAGGCACATCTGTGATCAGGCTCAAGCAGAACCAGAGGGTACAAGTAAGCTACATGAGAAGGTGACCCTGACTCCAAAGTCACCCACCACTGTTTCCCCAGCACCTCTCACTCAGCTCATTCCAAGGCAACATGGAGGTCCTTTATAGCCAACTGATAGAAAAGTCTTTCTAAGCTTGATTTGTAAATGGGTTATTTCAGTTTGTGGATACAAAGAAAAAAATTGGCAGCAGCTGCACTACAGCCTCATTCAGGAGTTAGCCTGAAAGACAGAGGTGAGGAGAAGCCCTCCAAATGGCAGAGATTTTGGGCAGGGTACCTGGTCATCTACTTTGTGTGAAAAGGGAAGTGGCTTGAGGTAAGAATATATATAGACACATGAGCAGCAGTGAATGGCTTGGCTGGTCGGTCAAAGACCTGGAAAGAGAATGGACAAGTAGGTCTTGGGAAAAGACATGTAGATAGTCCAATGGGAATGGTCATGGAGTGTGACAATCTTTGTATTGCATATTGATGCCTACTAGAGAGCAGCTATCATGGAAGAGGCCCTAATCAATCCAGTGTGACTCAACCAGTTGATATTAGCCAGACTATATCATTGGCCACACCACTCCTGGAACACTAAGCTAAACAACAGACTGGCCAAGGTGACAGGGATGGACGTTATGGTTGGGTCCAGCAGCACAGGCTCCGACTTACCAAGGCTAACCTAAATAATGCTTATGCCAAATGTTCAATGAACTAGCAACAGAGAGACCTAAATGGGCCCCTGATATGGCAGGAAGGAGCAATGATTCATCTTGACTGGAATCTACACATATCCTGGGTGTGGGTTTGCTTTTACTCTTTGCATGACCTCATGTAATGCCACAATCCAAGAGCTTGAAGGGATTGCAATAATATCCATGCACATGGGATCCACATAATATCACCTTGGATCAAAGGACTCATCCACTAAAGGAGATGCAGGAGTTGGAGATGCAGGAGTTGGCCCATGACATCAGTGTTCACTGGTCACATCCCACACCATACCATCCAGAAGTGCATGATAGAGCAATGGAAGAACTTTTTTTTTTTTTTAAAGATTTATTTATTTTATTTATTTATCCCCCCCTTGCTGCTTGTGCTGCTGTATCCATTCGCTGCGTGTCTTCTCTGTGTCT
>JAQZBX010068907.1:0-15671 GCA_029593785.1 Cabassous unicinctus | reverse complement strand
AGGACCTAACTACACAGCTGGAGGAACCAGAAAAAAAAAAGCAAACTAATCCCAAAGCAAGCAAAAGGAATGAAATAACAAAGATCAGACCAGAAATAAATGAAATTGAGAACAACAACCACAAGAAGAACACACAGCAACAACAACAACAACAACAAAAACAATAGAATTAACAAATCCAAAAGTTGGTTCTTTGAGAAGATTAACAAACTCAACAAACTATTAGCCATACTGAGGAAAAAAATAAAAGGTTGAAAATAAACAAAATGAAAATGGGGACATTACTACTGACCACACAGAAATAAAAGAGATCATAAGTGGATACTATGAACAGCTGTACACCAACAATCTAGACAATGTAGATGAAATGCATAAATTCCTAGGAATGTACAAAGAACTTACACTGACCCTAGAAGAAATAGAAGATCTCAACAAACCAATCACAAATAAAGAGATTGTAACAGTCATCAAACAACTCCCTAAAATAAAAAGCCCAGGACTGGATGGTTTCACAGGTGAGTTCTCACAAACAATCAGAGAAGATTTAACACCAATCTTACTCAAGTACATCCAAAAAACTGAACAAGAAGGAATGATGTCAAACTCATACTATGTAGCCAATATCACTCTAATACCAAAGCCAGATAAAGATATTATGAAAAAAGAAAATTACAGATCCATTTCCCTAATGAATATGGATGCAAAAATCCTCAACAAAATACTTGCTAATCAAATCCAACAACACATTACAGAATTACTCATGATGATCAACTGGCTTTTATGCCAGCCATGCAAGGGTAATTCAACACAAAAAATTCAGTCAGCATAATACAACACATTATATATCAAAGAAGAAAAATTATCATCTCCATTGATACAAAAAAAGGCGTTTGACAAAATACAGCATCCTTTCTTTATAAAAATACTACAAAAGAAAAGATAGGAATTGAATGAAATGGTCTCCACATGATAAAGCCATATATGAAAAATCCACAGCTAACATTGTACTCAATGTTGAAACACTGAAGCTTTCCTGTTGAGATTGGGAACAAAGCAAGGATGCTGACTGTCACTACTGTTGTTCAATACAGTGCTAGAGGTTCTTGCTAGAACAATCAGGCAAGAAAAAGAAATAAAAGCCATCCAACCTGTATTCAGAAAACTACAACACATTACTAAAAGAAATTGAAGAAGACTTAAATGAATTGAAGGACATTCTGTGTTCACAGATTGGAAGACTAAATATCATTAAGATGTCAATTCTACCCGAACTGATATACAGATTCAGTACAATCCCGATAAAAATTCCACCAGCATTTTCAAAGAAATGGAAAACACAATTATCAAATTTATTTAGAAGGGTAAAGGGCCCTAAGTAGCCAGAAACATCTCAAAAAGGAAGAGCAAAGTTGAAGAACTCTCATTTCTGGAGTTTAAATCAGGTTACTTAGTTGCAATAATAAAAACAGCATGGTATTGGCACAAAGATAGATACATAGACCAGTGGAACTGAATTGATGGTTCAGAAACAGACCCTCTCATTGATGGTCAAGTGATTTTTGACAAGACTGTCAAACCCACCCAACTGGGGAAGAACTGTATATTCAACAAATGGTAGTGGGAGAACTGGATATCCATACCCAAAAGAAAGAGAGAAGATCCCTATCTCACACCTTATAGAAAAATTAACAAAAATGGATCAAAGACCCAAATATAAAAGGTAGAATCATAAAGCTCCTAGAAGAAAATATAGGGGAACATCATCAAGACCTGGTAGTAGGTAGTAGATACATTTATTTTTTAACTTTTTAAAAATAATTTTTTATTTTTTAAAAGATACTTTGATTACACAAATGTTACACAAAAAATATAGGGATTCCCATATGCTCCACTCCCCACACCTCCCACATCCTCCCACATAAACAACATCCTTCATTAGAGTGGCATATTTGTTGCAATTGATAAACACATCCTGGGGCATTGCCACTGAGCATAAGCCATAGTTCACATTGTAGTCTATACTCTCCCACACTGTTCTGTATGTTATGGGACGATATAAAATGGCATATATCTGTTGTTGCAATATCATTAGGAATTTTCCCAAGTCCTGAATTACAACTGTTTTTCCCTCTCCCTGCCCCAAGAGCCTCCAGTGGCCACTGCCTCCACATCAGCGTTGTAATTTCTTCCAATGCTAGCATCACAATATATCTATAGTAGAATACCAGTAAGTCCAATCCAGTCCATAGTTCATTCCCGAATTCTGAGGATTCTGGGATGGTGATGTCCACTCCACCTCTGATTGAGAAGGGGCTTCAATCCCATACAGTTGATGGATGGGACTCTCTTACTTGCAGTTTTAGGCTCTCTCATTTCCTTGGTATGGTGGTTGTAAATCCTCACATCCTTGCTAGTTGTCCTGGGTCAGTCCAATGACCTGGAGAGTAGGTGTTGCAACTACTCTGAGGCTCCAGGTCCAGCTGGCACATGGACAGCACAAAGATTCCGGGTGGTGGATTCTTCAACCTCACACCAAAAGCACAAGCAATGAAAGAAAACATGGATAAAATAGGATCTCTTCAAACTTAAACACTGTTATGATTCAAAGGACTTTGCCAAGAAAGTGAAAAGGCAGCCCACACAATAGGAGAAAATATTTGGAAACCACATATCCGATCCTATATAAAGAGATTCTGCAGCTCAACAAATAAAGAGCAAGCAATCTAATCTAAAAATGGACAAAAGTCTTACACATTTCTCCCAAAGAGGACATACAAGCGGCCAAAAAGCACAAGAAAAAGTTTTCAGTATCACTAGCTATTAGGGAAATGCAAATCCAAGCAACAATGAAATATCATCTCACACTGCACAGAATGGCCATTTTTAAAACAAAGCAAAACAGAAAACAATAAGAGCTGGAGAGTATGAGGAGAAATAGAAACACTCTTTTCCTGTTGATGGGACTATAAAATGATGCAGCTCCTGCAGAAGACAGCTTGGCAATTTCTCTGGAGGCTCAATAAAAAACTGCCTTATGATCCAGCAATTCCTCTACTAGGAATATATCCAGAAGAATCGAAAACTGTGCCATGAATAGACATTGCACACTGATGTTCATAACAGTGTTATTCACATTTCCCAAAAGATGGAAACACCCCAAGTGTCCATCAACCAATGAATGGATAAACAAAATGTGGTATATACCTATGATGGAATATTATGCTGCTGTAAGAAGAAATGAAATTGGGACACAAATGGTAACATGGATGAACCCTGAAGACATTATGTTGAGTGAAATAAACCAAAAGGACAAATATTGTATGGTCTCACTAATATGAAATAATATGAAGAATAAACACATGGAGTTAAAACCTAGAGTAAAGGTTATTAGGAGATAAGAGGAGGGCTGAGAAGAACTATTGATGCTTAATGTTTGTAGAAGTTTTAATTACCTTGACTGTAAAAGTGTAGAAATGGATTGAGTTGATGGCAACACATTATAGTGAGTAGAACTAAAGCAGTTGGTCTATAAATGGGATTGTGGCTGAAAAGAGTAGTCTAGGGATGTAAATGTCAACTGAAAGAAAGCTAGAGAATAATCTAGGGACTGAATAAAACAGTGAAGCCAGAGATGGATGAGAATTGTGGTTAACAGTACAAATACATGAATGTCCTTCTATGAACTAGAACAAACGTACATGATTATTGCAAGGTGGTAAGAATGTGGAGAAGCATGGGAAATGCAATTAATGTAATCTATGGACTACAGTTAAGAGCAATACTGTAATATTCTTATATCAATTCCAAAGATGTACTGTGTTAATAATTGGGGGGTATGAAAAAATATACTAAATGTATGCTATAGACCATAGCTAGTGATAATAGTCTGATGATATTATCTTATAATCTGTAACAAATGTTCCACAACAGTGTAGTGTGTTGGTGGAAGGGTGTTGTATGGGAATTCCACACAAGTGCATGATTGTTTTTTAACTTCAAACCTATCTAATAATCAATCTAGCTATCTACCTATCTATCTATAAAGAGTATCTAAGAAAGAACAACATGGACTCTCTGGACTTAGCTTTCTTGACCAAGACAATATAATAGCAAGATTTTGAAGGAAAATCTTGAAAATATTGTCTATTTTTTTTTGCTTAGAGTAAGCTCTTCAAACCATGGGTAGGAGCCTGGAAAGTCACTAGCAATAGTTTGGCAATAAAAAAAAAGGGTATTTAATTTTTTTGTTTTGAATCTCCTGGTATCATAGTATTGTTATAATTAAAAAGCTCCTCTACTAGTCTTCTTCCTCTTATATCATTACAGAATTCAAGTGCTGGTAGCCTCTCCCTGAAACAATCAATTTTCAACCTGTATTTTCTTCTTCTTCTTTTTTTTTTAGTTTAGTTTTGTTTTATTTTCCGATAAAAAGAAAATATTTTAAAAAGTTTACAAAATCAACTTTGATAAAAATGTTTCATCTGTTCCATATAGATCACAAGAAAACAGATTTCACAGCACTTTATTTAGAAAACTAGGCTCTTTTAAAAATGTTTTATGGACTGATGACCAAGTACATATAATTTTTCATTTATTTTTCTATATTCATACAATACCTATTATGTCCTGTTTTATCAATTCAAGTTCTTTGACATCAGTGAAATTAAAAATAAGTTATAGGTATTCATATACTTAAGTTTCAAACACATTTTGTGTGGTTATTAAGAAAATTAACTTAATTTTTATTAAGTCCAAATGTATGGAACATTCAATGGCAGATTCCACCTACTATCCAAATTATGTACTTAAAAAAAGAAAGCCTACAGTAATTCCAACATAAGCATATGCTTACTATAAATGATAAATTCTATTAAAGAACTATATCATTCACCCCGTTAAATAAAAACAACTCGAATAATCCACAGCATTGTTTCTCTAGGTGAACCAGTCATCTACCTCATAGCAACAAAAGCTCTAGTTATAGAAAGCATAGCTTCTCCCTATACTGAGAAAAGCTTTATTTAAAACAAATAAACAAAAAAGCTGAAATAATGAATTATCATGCTAATAGAAAGAGAAAAAAAAAACAAGCAGATGCCAAAGGAATATAACATACAGTGCTAGGCCTTTGGTCCCATATAAACAACTCTAGATTCATTATGATTTCACAATTAATTCAAGAGACTGCAGGCAGTACCCATTAAAACTCTGAGACCTAGGAATTAATAAGTTGGGACATATTCAAAACATTCAATAAAATCCACATCCCATTATTTTCACTGTTTTAAGAATTTCAAAATTCACAATAAGAATTTTGGCCTCATGTCTTAAAGGCAAACAGGTGTAAAAAAAAAAGGATTAAATACTACCATGTGTGAGACACCAATAACTTTTACACACTTGTTTCATTTAACTGGCACAGTAATTCTATAAAGTTATATGCTATTCCAATTTTACAGGTAGTTAGACTGAATTAAGGGAAGACAAGTGATTTGCCCAGGATGATCAAGCCAGGACTAAAACCTGAGTGCCTTGACTAGAAGTCTACAACTGTTTACATGATACAAAAGTTACTCCTGGGATTTCCAGAAATCATTCTATCCAGTCTTCCCCACTGAGTTCCACAAAATTCTAGCATCACTAAGATGTTAACAGGTAGTTAAAAAATAAGGAATCTATGGTTTTAAAGATTGGTTCAATTTGCTTTACAGCAGAATTTTCCAGAACTCTAACATGCACACTGTGACTCTCCCAAGAAGACAATAAAATGTGAAGTGTTCCCCTAATTTATTAAACCACAAAATGCTTTTTTTAAAAAGAAAACCTAATATCATCCCATGGGATGCTGGTGCTCAACTAAACAAAGTTTGTAAAATGGCCATCTAGTACATTCTCCACATTCCAGGGTTTAATAAAGTGAGGTAGAGAGGCTACGTGACTTACTCAGGGCCACACATCCAGTTACTAGCAGGGCCAGTGCTGGTGCCAGGTGGCCCAATAATTCCCACCAGGACACTCTTTCCCCTAAATCATCCTGTCTCATTTCAATACTATACTGTTTCTACAAAGCTCAAAACCAAATTTTAAAAAAATTATTACATCAGTCATTTATTCTTTATTCTGATTCTTCTGAATGGCAGTAAAGAAGACCATTTACAGAGATGAAGTTCGAAAATGTTCTACTTTCACTGCACCAGTCTATCAGAGACTTGGGATATATTTGGAAATGTGGGAAATGATTCCATATTAATAACTCTGAATAGCACTTTCCAGCCAAGTAGTGTTATACTTAAATTTTTCTTTGAAGTGAGATAGAGCTGCACCCAAGTACTGCATACAGACACTCAGTTTAAAAATATTTGTCAACATCTTTATAAAGAGACTCACCCTAAAGTTGCTTTCCCTTTCACTTTGTACTACCCCTTCCAGCAAGTAGTAAACAGTTCTGGGCCAACGATATCATCTGGTGGTTAGTTCAGGAATTGTTTAACCCAACATATTTTCCAATTACCATCTCACCACCTGCCCCTCCCCCAAACTGCACTCCCCTTTATTCATTGTTGCCAATTTAACTCAGTAAAACATTTATTTATTCTTCTTTCCTGCCCAGTTTATCCCAACTTAATGAAAAAATATTAACAGCAATTCAAGTCAGAGAAAAACACGAGTCTGTAGTACACTTGCTGATAAAGAACAACCCCAGTCTGAGGCCAGAAGAGCTCCAAGTTACTCACTAGAATATCTATTATTCATCCAATGCCTTCATGGAATATCATCAGTGCTGAGAAGGTCCTTCAAGATCACTTATAGGTCAACTGCTTCATTTTTACAGTGGAAGAACCTGACCCCTGAGAAATGAAACAGTTAGATGCCCAAGAGCACACTGCAAGAGTTAAGGGCAGAGCCAAGATTAAGACCCCACTCTAAATCCATGTTCCATCCATGGCTCCTCAAGCTGGTTTTACCTCGACCAACATTCAACCAAAATATTTTCAGTGTTTTTATATTTTTCTTAATCATATTGCTATTATGAATCTATTGAGGGCAAGGCCTGTAATTAAATTTTTTTCTGTAGCACACCTGTAGACAGTGTCCACCATATTTCATAAATATTTATTGACTATTTGTTGTTTATTATTCATTATTGTTCTTTTTACAAATCTAGAATATTATGGGTTACACAGTTTTTTTTTCTGCTTAAAAACCTAACTGCCATTTTATTACATTGTTTCTATGGGAAACTGTTCCTATTATCACACTGTAACTTTTTGGAACACAATCCATTTGAAAAATTGTTACTTCTTATAAATGGCACCTGTCCAACTAATCCAACTTTACCAAGCAAAAATATAAAAAGAATATATAGCATAGAAGAAAAGAGCAACTAATTTTGAAAAAAAATGGGAATTCTAATACTAGTTGCCTTGTAATCACAAGACTTTTTAGGCAAGCTCAGATTTCTCGCCCATAAAAGGGCAGTAATAATACTCAACCTAAGCTCAAGCGAGTCAAGTGTAAACATTTTATAACTTACAGATATCAATAATGATTACAGTTACTAATGATCAAAATTTATATTCCTGCCTCAGTGACTAAGAACTTTACATGGTGTCCTGTAATTTCTATGGCCCAATTTACGGATGAGATAAGCTAAGGCTTAGCAAGTTAAGAAACTTGCAGGGGATCACAGAACTGAAAGATGAAGAATCTAGGATTTCGGTTTAGCTCTGAAAGGGTCCAGAGCCGTGCTCTTAACAGGTGTGTGACAATGAAAGGCTGACCTTACAGATGTAAGGTATTACTCTCATCAGGGCTGAGGTCAATGAAGTACAAAGGCAATTCAGCCAACCTCACTGTTTTCACGTTACAGCTAACCTTCACAGTGAAATATCGAGTTTCAAAAAAAGAGCGTCAAGGAGTTCAGGCACTTTCCCGTTCTCTCGCAAGTCGCTTCGCCCTCCGGGCATGTTTAATTTTGGAAGGAGATGTCTCCAAATGAGGTCCATCATCCACCTGATCGTGAATCGCATTCAGGGTCCCCCAAGAAAGTGTATGCAAACTTGTGAGTATACACTCATGTATCTGGGAGAAGATCCTTCACTAGAATTCCAAAAGAGAAGAAAAACCGTTGGACTAGGTATCTTCAAAATTCTGCCCGCCTCTCCAATTGTCCGAAGCCCACACAAGGAGGAGCTTTCTTCCGCTCACTAGGCGGGCTGCAGGATTCCGTTCCTCCCATTCCTTAACTAATTTGAGTGAACGCAAGATGGCAAACCTGGGCTTGGCAAATGGCTGCGAGGTCAATGCGGGAGGCAGCGCGCGCTTCGACACGCTCCGCCCGCGATTCAGAGAGGGCGGTTGGCCCGGCCGAGAACGACACGCGAGGCGCTGCGACCGTCCGCCGCCCTGCGTCTCTGGGTCGCAGTTCCCCGTCGCTGGAGCTCCCATGGCTCTGTGCTGGCCCCTGCGTAGGAGGAAGATGGCCTACACCGAGCTGAGGCCGCTGCGCACCGGAACAAGGGAGGCTGCGCAGAGGTGCTGTGGTCCCAGCCCGCGGTTTTGGCGACCCGCGCGGCTGGGGCTCTGCGAGCTACTTACTGAAGAAGAAGCGGTAATCGCGCGAGGGGGCCTGGCCACGCTCCTCGGTGCGGTACAGGGCCGTAGTGCGGCGCGGCCCGGGCCCCGCGTTCGGTACCCACAGCAGTTGGGCTGCGGCGGGACCCCCTGTGCGCGCCAGGCCCAACCCATGGGAAGCAGCGGCAGCAGCATGCGCATGCTGTCGGCGATGGTACCCCTGTATTTTTCTTACACACAGCCAGAAAAATGGGGCATAATTTCAAAAATGATTTTTTACAGAAGGAACTTATAATATCATTTCATATTTATATGAAGCATAGGACCCAAAAATCTATTAAAGGTAAAAATAAGCACATATATCAATCCCCCTTCCTTAGCTTTATATATCATGGAGTTGTTTTTTTCTCATTTTATTGTCTTATCTATACACAATGTGACTTAATTATACTTGACCTATTTCCACAAAGGCAGCTTACAATTAAAGAGCAGGTAAGAGCAAAACTCATAAAGGCTACACACTAAGAGGAAAAGGAGGGAGAGAGAGAAAAAGGGAGACAGAGCCTGAGCACAAAGAAAAAGGGGCAAGGAAAGCATGCTAAAGAAACATACAGGGCTTAGGCATAACAACACTGAGCTTCCTGCAAGTCAAGGCAATTAAGGGAATGCCATGAATTGCATAGCATTCATTATTTAGTAAAATAATGTATTCCATTTCAAAAGAGATTTAAATAATTTTCAGTCCCAAAGTCCTGAGATAAGTATATCATGTAAAATATTTATGTAAGTTACATTGAGAATATAATAGAAAAGTCTACATTATCCAGTCTTTTAAAAATGCAGAGAAATTCCGTGCATCCTTTTGTTATATTGGCTTCCAATGAAAGCCAGTAGATAATATCAACTTATAATAATTCTGTAAAGACAGTTCTGGTTGTGGGAGAGGTGGAAGGATGTGGAAATAGCTAGGGTTCTGTTGCAGGTGTGTAGCTGTTATCTAATCTGACTTGAAATAGGAACTACATCCTGGGGGATCTTGAAGGAGAATGGTTAACATAATTCTTAGAGTCATCCTTTCAGATGCCAGTTGTCTTGGGTGGGCTTGTGACAGGAACTGTATGACAGACTTCTCAAATAGCTGTCATTAGGGAGTGCCAGAAGGGCAGACATTTTGTGTTACTGATTGAAAGAGGATCATATGCTCCACCAAGCTGATAGAAAACAAGAATCATTTTTGTGTGTGTGAAAAAGGAAAGATTCTGACTTAGAGTCATGCTTCATGGGAGGTTTCCCCAGGTCCAGGAAGAGATGGATGAGGGGTATTTGCAGGGAGGGTCAAGCCTTTTCTAGAAGCAGATCTCAGGATCCAGGTGCCTCAACAAAGTATCCACATTAAAGGGGAAGGGAAATGAATACATTGTCAATTAAAAAGTTAGAAGAAGAATAGCAAAATAAACCAAAAACACACAAGAATTAATAGAAAAATAACAGATTATTCAACTAGAAAACAAAGCAAACCAGAGTCAATGTAACAATTAATAAACCCATTCACCATTTCTATGAAAAGTCTAATTTTAAAACAGAAAATATAAGCACCTCGAAAGAGTATTTTTCAAAAACCAATATCAAATATTTAAATTAAATTGAGAATTGTTAAGGAAAGTCCCACTAAAATTTTTTAAAAGTAAAAAAAAAAATGAGGATTCCAATTATTCAACATGGCTTTAGAGAGACTAGGTGATATATCTTTAATAAAAGAAATTAGTAATATAATAATCTGAAATGTAGAGACAAATGATCCTTAATTACAGATGTTTTTATATGTTTAGGAAATTAAAAAGATTCAACTAGAATAACTACAAAGATACATTAACTCACCTTCCACAGTCTCAAGAGACCCCCACCCCAACCCAACCTCATGGCCTGGTGACTACATAACATTTTCCTGGGTAATTTGAGTTTTACATTTCAATACTCAACTTCACCTAAGTCACTTTCTCTCTCCCTCACTATCTCTCACCCACCTCTCTTTCCTCCCTGCCATGTATGAAACAGACCATTTGATGACTCTACATAGAGAAAATAGAGGCAGTCAAACAGGAATCATCTCATTTCACACACCGTCTGAAAATTATCTGGACTTACAACCATGTACTTTCCTTGACCACTTTTACATTTTCTTATTCTTATTTATCTGATGACTCCATGTGTTCTCCCATCCCTTCTTTTCTACTGAAGGACTTTGCTCCTTCAATTATCTTCTTTTGGTCTGATCATCATGGAATATCCCCTTATTAAATCCTGGAGATTCTCTAGGCCTCTCTCCTGTTAAATAGTCTAATTTTTTCTATTTTATGTTTCTTTTCATGTCTTGCTCTCCCTTTCCTAGTGCAGTACAACCTTCAATATATTCCTGGAAAAGTATGTAAGTGTGATACATTTTTGGAGAAATTCTAAGTCTGAAAAAGTCTTAGTCTAACTTCATACTTGGTTAAAAGTTTGGCTGGTTACAGAATTCTGTGTCAGGAATCATTTTCCTTCAGAATTTTGAAGCATCTAAAGCCTTTGAACATAAATTATTGCTGCTAAAAAATCAAAAGTCATTCTGATTATTGATCCTTTTTGTGTGATTAGTTTTATTTTTCCTTCTGGAAGCTTACTGGGTATTCTTTTTTATTCTATTATTTGAAAATTTTACAAAGCACCTTTTATGGGCCTACTTTCATTCACTGTGCTGAGAAATCTGATAACATTTTCAATCTAGAAACTCAATGTCTTCAGCCCTAGGAAATTTTCATGAATTATTTCATTGATTATTTTTCTCTCCTTCATTTTATCTTTTATCTCTTTAGTAAGTCCTATTGTTAGGAATTTGGACTTCTGTTATAATCCTCTAGTTTAATTTATTTGTCTCTTTGTTTTTAGACTTATTTTTGCTTTCTTGTGAAATTTATTCAACTTTACTTTCTAACCCTTGTATTCATTTTCATCCTTTTTGTTATCTTACTTTTAAATTTCCAAAAACTCTCTTTTTATTCTCAGGAGGATTCCTTTTATCATCTGGTATGCTTGTCATGGTTAACATATCTTTCTAAGTAAAGTAATGGCTAATGTTTTAAAGTTATCTTCTTACTAATTGTCTCTGTTTACTCCCAATTCCTTTATTCTTTCTGCCTGTTTGTTTATTTGTTTGCTGTTTATCTTTCAGGTTATATGCCTGATAATCCTTAGTTATTAGATCATGTTTAAGAGTAGGGAGTAAGTAGTATGCAGCCTTTCTCAACTAGGAATTCTCATTCTCATATGAACCACAGAGCACAAACCATTGTGGGAGTGATTGTCTCCTCAGTTCTACTAAGGTAGGTGTTTAACTTGTAGCATTCTACATACATGAGCAAGAAGTTAATTGATTGCAGGCAATGGATGCACTTGGGCATTAGGGTTTAATTCTCTGTCACCAAGGTTGTGAAAAGAGTTCGTGGATTATTTGCTCTAATGTTGAGTGATGAAGCTGAGCCATTTAGCAGGAAAACCCTGGTGTCACTATTTTCAGGTTTTAGGTTAGTCAGATTCTGCAGAATACTTCCCACTTATTCTTGTTGGAGAATAAAGATATGGATAGCTGCATTCAAGTACCACTAGGGAAGAGCCCTGGTGTTTTCAGATTTCCAGTATAATATGTTCCTCTAATTACCCTATTTGCAGTATGGCTCTATTTCCCTCAACTCTCACTGTTTTAACTATTTAAAGAATAAAATTCTCCCAAATTGGAGAAGGGGGTTGGGTATGTGGATAGAATAGATTATGAAACAATCATTCTTTTCCCTTTCTATATTCATGTGCTACCAATGAGACTTTGCAACATCTTTCCTTGAGTATGAGCTGGACTTGTGACTTTCTTTGGCCCATAAAAATACAGCAGAAGTTATGAAGAAGCATCTCTAAGCCTAGATAGACATGAAAAGCCTTCCATGATTCTGTTTGTGCTCTTAGAATTCTGCCCAACCACAATGTGAAATTCCTGGGCTAGCCAGCTGGAGAATGAAAGACCTTGGGGCAAAGGCAACCACCCAGATCTATAGATTGGACTGCTTATCAAACATATTTTCAAAATTTCATCTTTGTTTACCAGTTTCAAAATCTTTGCAAAAATCCTTTAAGGTTAATGGGGGACTTCCGGGAAGATGGCTGACTAGTAACACACAGGAATCTCTTCTCCAGAAAAATAGCTAGAAAACAGGCAGAAACAGACCCAAAATAGATCTTCTAGGGTTTAGGACAGCAGAGGAAGACTGCACACCACCCAGAGGAGAGAGGGACAAAAGAGAGAAATTGTGACAACAGAACCAGAACCGCGAGTTTTAATCAGCAGCGGCGGGTGCTGCCGGCACCCTCCCCCACACTCTTTAGAATTCTCGGGCCTCTGGGCCTGCGACTATGGACAAAGGGGGCTCCAGGGATCTACCACTCCCAGAAAGGGGAGAAAGAGGGACATAGCCTTAGGCTGACTCACATTCTGACCCACAAATTGGGCTGTGGAGCCCCACGGACCCTTCCACACGGCAGTTTGCCCTGGGAGCCTAGGAAGGACTGCAGAAATCTGACCTTCGCAAACTCTCCCTCTTCTAGACTGGACTAATTGTTGAGGACTCCACAGGAGAGGGGAGAGAGAGCCTGGGGCTGACCCTGCTTTTGACTCCCGGGTTTGGTCTGCCCTGTCCCGAGAGCCAGTCCAGGCTGGGTGGGGCTGCGCCATTGTTTGCCTTGGAGCCTGCAAGGGGCTAAAGATATACAAACCTCCCAATCTCCTCCACTACTAACAGGGACTGATTGTCGAGGATTCAGAGGGGAGAGGAAATATTTCCCAGCTGGGAAAAGGGAGGGGCCTGCCAGAGAAGACTGGAGAACTGTCTCCAAAAGTTTAAATTACAAGACTTTTAGCCCCCAGACAGGAAGCTCTATCACATTGATCTGGTCTGTGTCACAACAAATACAGTCCGACCAGGCATTGAATTGAGAGCTGCCAATGAGCGCCATCTCCTGGCAGACCAAGGAAGTGCACATAAGAAAATTAAATAGGAGGAGAAGGAAAAAGATGGCGTCGGCTTAGGAGGGAGACTGTGAGCAGCTCCCAGATCAAGGCAGAGAGTGGACAGGGTGCGGCACGGGTGTCTGTGCTGTGGGTGTGTGGAGTAAGAAGCTTGGGACATCTATCTGGATAGATCGACGGTGTGGACTGAACCATAGAGATTCGTGAGTTTTAAGCCTGCCTGTGGTGGTTAACACAGTCGGCTGACCCCCACTCTTACGGGGAAAAAAAAAAAGCCAGCTGGAACAGCGACTCCCATCACTCTGTTAACTGGGTGACCCGACCCATTGGGAGGGGGCATTTTATGAGGGGGAAGCTCTGGTAAGAGAGCTTTATTGTCTGGGGATTTGGCTTCCTGAAGCACCCCACAACTTAGATGAACAAAACAGCTGCAGTGAATCAGACCCGGAGGAGGGGAGGGGTTAATCTTCTAAGGAGTTGAGTAGCCGAGCAGTGCAGGAATTAGCCCCGGCCCGTGGAGCCGGGAAGAGGGGCAATCCCCAAAAGAGGGAGAGTTCTGACAGAAAGCAGAGAGGGGATATTTTAGCTGTCGATCTGGCTGCCTGGACCCCCTCATAACTTTGGGGAGCAGATAATCCAGCTTGAAGTAGCGCCAGGCTGAGGGGAGAGGCGAATCTGCAGTTTACCTCATTTACACACAGGCCAATGATGCAGGGGCTCTGATCCAGAAGGGCAGAGTCTGCCAGAGTCTGTGGTTTTTAGCATTCTTCACATCAGACTTTTGCATCCCCGGGGAATGCAGAAATTGGGAAGTGCTTGATTAGTTTCCAGGACCCCAGTTAGAGACTATTCCGTGAGGGGGGTTGTCTAGAGAAGGACTTATTTTTGGTCCTGTATTATGCCAATAAATAAATAAATAAATAAATAAATAAATAAATAAATAAATAAAACGGTCCCTTTAATAAATGAAAAATAAATTCTTTTTAATTAAGTTTAATAGCCAAAAGCTTCTTCAGGACCTGCATACAAAAACCCTGCAGGGAAATTGTTTGATAAACACAAGCAGGCTGAGAGAATCCACGGGACCCCAGGGAATATTGATCCCCATTAGCTTTGCTTGACTGCTTGCCAGTGTGATTGTTTGCTTTTTCTCTGTTTATCTGTTGCCTCTTGCTTTTCTTTCCTCTTTCCTCCCCCCTTTCTTCTTTCTTTCATTTTTTTAAAAAAAATTAGGTGCTCCTAGCTTCTCTCTTCGTTGCTGTGCCTCTTCTTCAGTAATTTCCCATTCTCCCTATATATTGATTTTGTATTCCAAACTATCTATTATCCCTCCTTCATCTTTCTGCCCTCTGCTTTCTATTCTGGCTATTAAATTTCACATTTTTTCCATACGCCCACAACTCAAGGGTGTCAATTTCTATTCCCTCTATTTTGTTTTTCTCTTTCTTTATTAATATTAACTCTTTTAGCCCTTTCTTAACTCTTTCTCTCCCTCCTCATAATTCTAGCACTCTAAATCATTGTATATATACTCCTCTATTTGGTTTCACAGTCCATTGTAGGTACTCCACTTTCTCTCCTATTACTCTACACTGCATATTTGAGTTAAATATTCACTTCATTAAGTCTTATTTGGCCCCTCTTCTAACTTTTAGCAATATTACCATTATCCTTCTTCCTTTCTCACATCTTTCGATTCCTCCAGACCTAATCTTTTGCCTTCAAGGGAACATAGAAAGAAGTAAGAAAATAAAATAAGAAGAAAAGGTATCAAAGAGCAAACTTTACACACACACAGAACCACCAGCTAAATAAAACCCTAGAGCAGAGAGAGAAGCTAATCAACTCAATAAATCCATCAAGATAAAATGATGACTAGAGGGCAACAAAAAATTACAAACCACACTGAGAAACAGGAAAACATGGACCAATCCAATGAACAAACTAAAAACCAGGAACTGAAGCAGATCATTGAACAACTAATTGAAGCTTTCCAAACAAATATTATGGACCAACTTAAAGAAGTGAAGGAAGACATTAAGAATAT
>JAQZBX010068905.1:0-15667 GCA_029593785.1 Cabassous unicinctus | reverse complement strand
TGCTCACCAAAGGGTGACTTCAGCAGAGGAAGAGTTTAATAATCAAGTGGATAAGATGACCCGCTCTGTGGCTAATGCTCAGCCTCTTTCCCCAGCCTCTCCTAGCATGGCCCAATGGGCTCATGAACAAAGTGGCCATGGAGGTAGGGATGGAGGTTATGCATGGAGTCAGCAACATGGACTTCCCCTCACCAAGGCTGACTTGGCTACAGCCACTGCTGAATGCCCAATCTGCCAGCAGCAGAGACCCACACTCAGCCCCCGATATGGCACCATTCCTCGAAGTGACCAGCCTGCTACCTGGTGGCAGGTTGACTACATTGGGCCACTTCCACCATGGAAGGGGCAGCGATTTGTTTTAACTGGAATAGACACATACTCTGGCTATGGGTTTGCATTTCCGGCACGCAATGCTTCTTCCTAAACTACCATCCATGGACTTACCGAATGTCTTATCTACCACCATGGCATTCCACACAGCATTGCTTCTGATCAAGAAACCCATTTCACAGCAAATGATGTATGGGAATGGGCACATGCCCATGGAATTCACTAGTCTTACCATGTTCCCCATCACCCTGAAGCAGCTGGATTAATAGAACGGTGGAATGGCCTTTTGAAGTTATGGCACCAACTAGGTGGCAATACCTTGCAAGGCTGGGGTAGTGTTCTCCAGGAGACTGTGTATGCTCTGAATCAGCGTCCTCTCTATGGTGCTGTTTCTCCCATAGCCAGGATTCATGGGTCCAGGAATCAAGGGGTGGAAATGGAAGTGGCACCACTCACTATTACCCCCAGTCACCCACTAGGAAAATTTTTGCTTCCTGTCGCTGCAACCTTAAGCTCTGCTGGTCTACAGGTTTTAGTCCCAAAAGGAAGTGTGCTGCCACCAGGGAACACAACAATGATTCCATTGAACTGGAAGTTAAGACTGCCACCTGGACACTTTGGGCTCCTCTTACCTGTGAATCAACAGGCAAAGAAGGGAATTACTGTACTGGCTGGGGTGATTGATCCTGACTCTCAACGGGAAATAGGACTACATCTACATAATAGGGGTAAAGAAGAGTTTGCCTGGAATGCAGGAGATCCTCTCGGGCGTCTCTCTAGTACTGCCATGCCCTGTGATTAAAGTCAATGGAAAATTGCAACAAACCAATTCAAGCAGGACTAACAATGGCCCAGAATCTTTGGGAATGAAAGTTTGGGTCACCCCACCAGGTAAAGAACCACAGCCAGCTGAAGTGCTTGCTGAAGGTAATGGGAACATGGAATGGATAGTGGAAGAAGGTAGTGATAATATGAACTTCGACCACATGACCAGTTACAGAAATGAGGACTCTAATAGTCATGAACCCTTCTTCCTTGTTTTGTTATGAGCATGATTGTATACGTACACGAAACGAATTTCTTTGTTTTCTTCCCCAACCTTTTCCCCTATCATATGAAAAGTTGTATTAATTTCACATCATAATATTTAAGGATGTAAAGTTTAAGAGTGAATATTACCCAAGGACTTGCACCCTATTCTGTGGGGAATTAATGCATTTCTGGTTGTACGCAGGGGAGTTGAACATTTTAGGTGGTAATATATATGTATGCTTGTTTGTTATTGTTTTTACTGAGACTTAGTATGGTTTAGGGTAATGTGTATGGTTGCCGAGTTGACAAGGGGTGGACTGTGATGGTTAGGCTAATGTGTCAACTCGGTCAGGTAATTGTGTCCAGGTATTAGGTCCAGCAAGCACTGGGCTAAATGTAATACAAGAGCATTTATGGACTTTGGTCACCAGTGAGTTTACTCACTGGGTGGCTGATTACATCTGCATCAATCAGGGAGGTTGCATCAGCAATGGGTGACGCTTTTATCCAATCAGTTGAATGCCTTTAAAGGGGAAGTGATTTCAACATTCAGAGAGAATTTCCCAGCTTGTCTTTGGACAGCCATCTTCTCTCAGAAACTCATCAAGGACCTTTCATCGAACTTTCATCAGAGCCCCTGGCTTGCAGCCTGCCTGTGGAACCTGGACTTGTGTATCCCCACGGTCACGTGAGAGACTTTTATAAAATCTCATATTATTGACAGATATCTCCTGTTGATTCTGTTTCCCGAGAGAACCCTGACTAATACAGTGCTAAAACATGTTATATGTAGTAGCCCTAACATTCCAAAACTTTGCTCTGTTAGTGCATGTAGACTTCAGTTAGTTAGGCCAGCTGATAGATAGGAAGAAAGGTGATACTGGTTGGGGTTACTGTTTTTTTGTTTGTTTGTTTTGTTTATAAACAAATCATATGTGCAACATAATAATATCTATATTAAATGCCTTCAAGTATGAATACTTTCAAGTATTTATTTACAAAATCTATCTCCCTTCACTCACTTCCTGAAATCTTTTTTTAAAAAACAAATCAATTTCATTGATACATATTAATAAAGCATACAATTTATCCAAAATGTACAATCAGTGGTATTTGGTATAATCACATTGTTGTGCATTCATCACTTCAATCATTATTTGAGCATTTTCATTATTTCATAATAATAATAAAACAGACAAAATTCTTCACCTCTCAATGTCTCTGTGCTTCCCCTGCACATAGCTGCTATTTTTGGCTATTGCACATTAATTTATTTATTAAGCAGTTTTATTGAGATACATTCTCATACCATACAATCTATCCAAAGTGTATAATCAATGGCTATTAGTATAATCACAGTGTTTTTTAAGTAATCTGTAGGGACTTGGTAGGAATAGCATAGGCACTCATTTGATTAGTACTATCTGGAAGAGTAAAGGAAGAATACATTATGTCAGAGGCAGTTGTTTCTGAGTTGGAGAAAGAAGTAATGTCGGTATGGCAATGAGATTGGGTTAAAATTTGGTAAGGCTGTGCCCCTTTTAAATTTAGTGTTTTAAAAACTAAATCCTGTCAGTAAACTATCTCCAGTGTCTGAACACAAAAATGGTAAAGATACAGTATTTAAGGAACCATTGATTATTATGTTTATACCTTTGGGTGGCCTGTAATTTATTCTATAGTCTATCTTGTAATGTTTAACTTTAAAAGCATTTGGGAATTCTTCTTTGTATTAAACATGTAATAAAATAAGTAGTACTAATAAGTCCTTGCCCCTTAAACTATGTAATGATCTTTTGATCTAGTTAAATACCAACAATAAAAATTTAATTTAAAAAGAATCTTGGGCATATAAAATCTCTCAGTCCCAGTTAATTGAATCAGCTGTAAGCAGGGGATAAAACAAAAATGGAAGTGGTACTTTACCCAGGATATCTGAACCAGGCACTGACTGTTGTACTAAATGTTTAAAAACATTCAGTTTCTTTACTATATAGTCTACCTCCTATACCTCTGATGTCTGAATTAAGATGGCAGGAAGCCTTAAATATTGATCTCTCTTCCACTTCCCCCAAACATATATTAGAGAGGAGCGAGAGGTGGTCACAACAGATGAAGAAAATTAGAAAATATTTAGATTGGAAAACTGTTTTTATTCTCTAAAATATTGGAATAAATGGAACAATTTGATTTTATCATCTTATGGTACAATTAAGATAAATGGGAAGCGGATGTGGCTCAAGCAATTGGGCTCCCGTCTACCATATGGGAGGTCCCGGGTTTGTTTCCCGGGGCATCCTGGTGAAAGTGAGCTGGCCCGTGCAGCATGCTGGCCCACGCGGAGAGCTGGCCCATGCAGAGAGCTGGTGCCACAAAAAGAAACAAAGAGGAGAGACAATGAGAGACACAACAAACCAGGGAGCTGAGATGGCTCAAGTGATGGAGTGCCTCTCTCCCACATTGGAGGTCCCAGGATTGGTTCCCAGTGCCTCCTAAAGAGAAGACAAGAAGAAGAGAAGACAAGCAGACACAGAGAGAACACACAGTAAATGGACACAGAAGAGCAAGACAGCAAGCGCAACAATAAGTGGGGAGGAATAAATAAATAAATCTTTAAAAAAAGAAAGACAAATAATTTTTCTTCTCTGTTACGGCTTTTATTTATAAATAAATGATACACTTAATTTCTTTGAAAACATTTCTGCCAAAATTCACAGCTTAAGGGAATTATCAAAATAGGGTCTCAGGATTTTAACATTTGCCATATTATTTTACATTTTATTTTGACAGAAGTTGTGTTTGCTTTTCAAGGTTAGACCAATCCACCAATGGAAACCAGTGTGATAATTTCCATCCTTGGTATATTTTTCAGTGAGGTGATTGTTTCTTGCTTTTTGTCTTTCAGAGGTGTAAGATTTAATTATTCATATTAAAGCCTGCTGAGATGGACAATAACTTAACTAAAATGATTTAGGTTATAGGTAGATGGTGCATTCTTGCCTTCTCTTCCTATTGTTAAGATCTGCTTGGCTTAATTTTTCCCCTCCTCCCATATGAGGCTTACTAGGAAAGTTCTTTAAAAGTGCTCAGTCACCTCCCAAATTTCAGTGATGATTAAAGTTCCGTTTTTTTGGGGTCAAGCTTATTTAACCAAAACAAAAATATTACCTCCTGAAAATTTAGCTGCCTGTGTTTATTGGTCTTGCTGTCTTTAGCTGATTCATAATAAGACCTATTTTGTTACTCAGGATCATCATAAGACTTTCTCTTTTTTTCCAGGCAAGTGAAAATTACATCCCGTCTAGTGATGCCAGGTCACAGCTGAAATTTCTTGAAAAGCTGGATCAATTGGAGAAGCAGAGAAAGGATTTAGAAGAAAGAGAAATGTTACTTAAAGCAGCCAAGGTAAGGGCCTATGTGATTTATGAATGAACATGGCCTGGCAATGAGGTCAGAATTGGCTTTATTGTCATTTGGCCTTCTTGGTTTTATTAGGACTTCAGTTTTCTCTGGAGGATTTCTTAAATGAAATTACTACAGCCAGGATGGTGTGGTCCAGTGGCCTTCGGGTCAGTTAATTTTTATCTTTTGTCTCCTCGATCAGTTTCCTCTGTGTCTGGCATTATACCTACCACCCTCAGGTAAAAATGTTTTCTGAAAATTTCAGACTGTTTTTAGGGATATGATTTGATATGTGCCAAGTTGAAAGTGAAAGAAGAAAATTTGGAAAATGGGCAGGAAGGTTATGGGTAAAATTGGGAGTAATTCAGATTTTATGGAACCAGAATGGACAAGGTTAGAGAAAGAGTAAAAGAGAATAAGTGAGGCTATTTTTTATTTCCCTTTTTCCTTTAAACATTTTTCTGGATTGTTAGTGATAGGGTGAAAGTTAATTCCAGTACAGTTTATATTTTGTAGCCCTACACTTCTTCTCAGACCTGGGGTTGTTGCTATAAATCTTAAAGGCTGGGCATTAGAGTATTATTTGTTTTAAACACATATAGTTTTAGTTTCTAATGTTCGTGGTAACCTCTACTGTTAGAGAATTTATTCCTAATCATATCCCAATTGTTCTATTTTTTAATTAAAGTTGTTTTGAAATGATTTCAAACTTGTAGAAAAGTTGCCAGAACTGTACCAAGAATGCTCATCCTGTTTTCCCAGATTCCCCCATTTTTAACATTTTGCTGCATTTATTTAATCACCACCCTTTCCTCCACTCTCTCTCTCTGTACATGCTCACATGTATACACGTGCACATTATCATTAATCTTTTTTTCTTTTTTCCAATTCAGAGGTTTTTAATATAGTCATAAGGTTGTACATCCATTGCCACTAAATAGTATTTTTCTGAACCTTTTGAAAATAAGCTTCAGACATGATATCCCATCACTCCTAAACATTCTAGTATATATTTGCAAAAACAAGGATATTTTTTGCCAGCTGTCTCAACTATGGCACTTTTTCCTTTTTGGTCCATTTTCCCATTCAGGAATATGTGTTTCATTTAGTTGTCATCTCTTTTCAGAATCTTTCATTCAGAGTTTTTCATTCTTTCTATCTATTTCATGTCCCTGTTTCCAAGAGTGTAGGCTCAGTTAGGGTGACCTTCAGTCTGAGTTCATCTAATATCATCTGGTATTTCTCATGGTTAGACTTTGGTCATGCATTCATGACAGGAATACTCAGAAATGAAGCTGTATTCTTCTCAGTAGATAAATCAAAATACTTATAATACAATGGCGGGTGATTACTTGGTCATATTGGTACCTGCCAGTTCTCTCCATTTAAAATTTATCATTTTCCTTTTTGTAATCAATTAGTTTTTTTTAGGAAGGTATTCCAGGATATTATACCACTATCCCTTCTTCATCAAACCTTCATATATGACCCTTAAATCCATTGATGATTTCTACCTGAATCTGCCACATCTAAGATGGTTGCCAAATGGTAATTCCTTATTTCCATAATTTCTTCTATGTTATTAGCACTTTACTATATAGAAGAGCTTTCCTTTCTCCCTCATTCATTCATTCATTCATATCAGTATGAGCTCATGGATTTCTATACTATTCAATAGGTTGTAATTAAATTTTTTTTCTTTTAAGATTTATTTATTTACACTCCCTCCGACCCCAGTTGTTTTTTTTGCGCTCGCTGTCTGCTTTCTGTGTGTTCTCCTGTGTCTGCTTGTCTTCTCTTTAGGTGGCACTGGGATCTGATCCTGGGACCCTCCATAGTGGAGAGAGGCACTCAATCTCTTGTGCCACCTCAGCTCCCTGGTCTGCTGTGTTTCTTAGTGTCTCTCCTCTGTGTCTCTTTTTGTTGTATGTCTCAAAGTGCTCCTGAATGGCAGACCCTTCCAGGTGGCACTTTTTATTTTAAACATGTCTCTATCTCTCAGTGAGCATGTCACAGATATTCCAGGTTCAGCTTTTACTTTTCCTGCCTCAGCTATGAAATCAGCCATTTCCCTAAGGAAACCTGGTTCTTTTTAGTTGAGGATGATATTCAGAAACCAAGATCAGAGCACACAGTTATTTATTGCTACTGGAGTGTCATTGCATGTAGACTCTTATCAGTGGGCATGTCTAGGAAATGTATGTGTGTGTATACACACACACATATGTATATATACTCATAAACATACATCTGTTACTATTTCTGTATGTATGTATTGTGATACCTTAAGTTCATATTAACACTTCTAATTCCAGTCCAACACCTCAGGATTCTTTCTAGCCTTAACCCTTCCATGTTTGTGAATACTTTCTCCAGTACTCAGAAACTTGACTCCATTATCCTTGATGTATTTACTTATGTCCTCAATCAATTTATTTGATCAATGTAACTAATCTTCCAACTGATTCTTCTGTCTGCTACTGCTATTATCTACCTTCCCACCCCTGTTTTATTTCCCATGGATTGGCCTTCATGCCCATTGGCCCATGACTTGGTGAAGCTTCCCAACATTTTACCACTCTGCATTCTTCACCACTGGAGTACCACGTTCTTGGCCGCTGGGACGGCAGCATATTGCCTACTTTTCCAACTCTAGCCTTGTCTTTGTGCAGCTTCACACTGCCTCAGGTTCTCAACCTCCATGCTCACTCCTCCTCTGCACTGAAAAGAGAAGACAGATGGGATGGAAAGATGCTCTTCCTTGAGCCCTCAAGTATTGTAAGCAAACACACACATTGTGATGAGATGGTTTGTTGGTATTTTATTTCCAATTACTTTGCAGTAAACAAGGTTATATTAAATACTTGTTTAGTTATTACTGGGTATAATATGCTAACTTGCTCGCAGTTTCATTTGCCTTTTCCCCTTTTTCCCATACTTAGAAATGTTGGAATATCACAGGTATCAGTTCTAGGCTGCTTTCTCTGCATTCTCTTTTAAATTTGTATTTCCAACTCAGCCCACATATTGAAACTCTGTATTCATAGCTAATCACCTATGGTTGGCCAATAGGCATCTCAAATTTAATATGTCCAAAAGGAATTCCTAATACTTCTTTCCTTTTCAAAATACCTTGTACTCTTATGGGTTTCCTTAACTCAGTAAGTGACACTGTCATTTATCCACATGTTCAAGCCAAAAAACCTGAGTTATCTTTAACTCCTCTTTCCCTTCTCTTTCACTACATCCAGTTAATTTCCTAGTCTTCTTCCAAAATATATTTGTCTTCTTTCCATCACCATTACCACTCTGGTATATGTTGTCTTTTCACTTGGACTATTATAATACCTTTTAACTGATCTTTTCCTTCCACAGTCTATTCCTATTATTATAGTCAGAATAATTAATGTTTTCATATGTGTCTCCATTGCTTAAAAATCCTTCAGTGGCTTTCCATTACACTTAAAATCCAAGCTCCTTACCCCATTTTAAAAGACCTTACATGATCTGGCACCTACCTCCTCCTCTGAGTTCATCTCAGAGAAGTTCTTCTTCACTCAATCCATTCCAGTCATACTGACCTTTCTGTTCTTTGCATGAGCCAAGCTTGTGTCCCACCTTAGGATACTGGCCTTCTAATTAGGTGTCTAAAACTGAGCATTGAGTTTCCTTCTCCTGAATCTACTCTTCCTTAGGTCTTTACCATCTCAGAAAGTTAGAATTACCATAGTTTCAGTCGCTTGGCCAGAATCGCATTCCTTATATCTGGTCTATCAATGAATCTGGTTGACTCTACATCCAAAGTATATTTCATCATCTCTGTTATGACTCTAGTCCAGGGGTTCTTAATCTTTTTTTGTTCCACGGACCCCTTTGCCAGTCAGGTGAAAACTTACTAAGTCCACACTATATTGTGTATTATTTAATAAATAAATCACACCTGCACCAATACATCCCCACAAGAATGTTTTTTTTTTGAATTTCAGTTCAAGCTCACAGACATCTTGTTAAGAATTCCGGCTCTAGTCCAAGCCACCTTTATCTTTTTCCAAGTTTTTTATTCACAATAGTTGTTTTATAACAGTCTGCTACTTGCTCTGCATGCCTCCAATCTTGGATACCTACAGTTCATCCTCTACAAAACAGCCAGAGTGATCTTCTGAAAGTGTTGCATCAGCGTTACATCACTCCTCTGCTCCAGACCCTCCAATGGCTTGTTCTTATAACTAGAGTAAAACCCCAACTTCTTGTGGCTTGCAGGGCAACACATGTTATCCATCCTTATCTTCTTCCATTCTTCACTATTCTCCAACCACATTGGTGTTCTTTCTTACCTCAAATATGCCAGGCATTTTCCTAAATATTATGGCAATTGATGTGCCTTCTTCTTAGAATATTTTCCACATAGATCTTTGCATGGCTGCCTCTTTCTTGTTATTCAGATCTCTACTTAAATGTCCCTGCTTACAGAGGGCTTCCCTATCATCCTAGCTAAACTAGTTACCCTATTATCCTATTTTATTTTCTTTATAGCACGTATCAATATCAGCAAGTTTCACCTTTCTTTACTGTGGACAATCAGTAAACATTTGTTGACTGACAAAGATTTGATACCCAAATGTGCCCATTTTAAACTAGGGGAAAAATTGTGCACACATGCGTACAAATGTCACAGAGACACATTTATATATAAATACATACACATAACTCATTTTCTGCTAATAATATAGATGGAATAGCAAAGGAGTTTATCTTTGGTCTGAAATAAAATTGTTTTAGTAGATTGGAAACTAAAATGAAGCTCTGAGTATTTCATATAGGCTTTAAATAAGGTGTATCAGATAAACATAGTAAATAGGAAAATGCTTTTAGCTTTTGTTTTATTAGCCATCTTTAGCTTAGTTAACTAATGCTGCATTTTATAGTATAAATATTCAGATTTATAAGGTGTTAGATAAGTTAGTTTGGATGAGAAAAAGGGTATACCTAGCTCAACCATATTATTTCAGTAGACAAATGTTAATGGTGTCAGAAATAGCAGAAATAGAGTTCCACCTTTCTTCCATCACAGCATTACATATAAAAGGTAGCTCTCTTATATGATTCCTGTAAGACTATTCATTTCTGGAGTGCTAAACTGAATTGGTATGGAAAGTGGCATTTATTAAACATTTATTGAATATTTACTAGTGCACAGCATCCGATTAAATGCTATATAGGAACCAAAGATCTATACAAGACTCTAATGAAAACATTGGGATGGATTTCTTATATTTTTTTAAAAATTACACCTTTAAAGAGAGAGCTTTAGTTCAAGGTTAGTCAGGCCTTGTTGATTTTAATAGTCCTTAAATACCATGTTTTTCCAAAACGGTTTCACCTGAATACCAGCCAGTGTTGATTGTTTTCATTCCACTTGAGCCAACAATTATCCTTCTTTTCTTTTCCTTCATCTGTACCATTTGATTTTTAGTTTTTAGTGTTCCAATAAGAGCAACGTCATGCCTCAACTGGACCTGACTGACATTGTTAGCATCATTTTCAGTATAAGCTTCCTCCAGGCTAGAGCTGCAGCAGCCAGCCTAGATGATGAAGGGATGGGGGAGAGGCAGAGTGGCAAGACTGTATTGAGGCATTTTCCCCTGGAGCTAAGATTTTCAATCACAAGTGAAAATTGTCATTTATTAAATATTTAACGGCAACTATGGTGTTTAGATGCTAGTAATTTCTATTAAAATTTTCTTTCCCTTTGATAGAGTCGTTCCAATAAAGAAGATCCAGAACAGCTGAGATTAAAGCAGAAAGCCAAAGAGGTAAGACTTTCAAGTTACCATGCTTGTCTTTGTGTTTGAAGGAAGGTTGGCAGCTCTCTCCTGGCAATTAGGTCAGGGTTTATTTTGTTGTTGCATACCATTTGCAGAAGCCTTGGGGAAGGACAGGAACTGCTGAAGGCAAGGGCAGTACTTCAAATGAGGTCAATGAGTTATGTGCTCTCTTTTTAAAATTTATTTTCAAGGCTTAGGCCTGTCTAGAAATGGCCCTTTATAAATTACAGCAGTCCACTTGGTAGGAATATAATGTGGGATTAAAAAAAGAGAGAGAAACTTTTGAGATTTAGCATCTGGGGCTGTACAATAGGCTACATTTTTCCAGGGTAATTGTTCGTTTTGTAAATCTGATACTGCTTATAATTCTTTGGCTGGGAGGCGGTACTGGGATTTAGTTTTAAATGGAAAACGCCTCTGGCTTTTAATTTTCTGGGCCCAGCAGTTTTCTGTTCTGGAATGGAGCCCTTGTTTCACACAGTTCATGTTTAGCTGCAGGGGTTTTAGTTTATAGCTTAGACTGGTTAAGCTTTTACTCCCAGAGGCCTCTGCATAGCAACTGTAGAAATCAACAAATAAGTTCATTTATGTCTGCAGCCTCCTCTCAGTAGCTGACTTTTTACATTTCCCAATATCCATTTCCTGACTTTTCTAGCCCCAGAGAAAAAAGCTCTACTAATTGGAGCTTATTTTAATTGAGCCTTAATATTGGATCTCACTGGAGTTGCCCCCAGAGCTGCTGGGAACAGAATGAAATGAAAGTACCTAAGGTTGAAGATGTGGTGTGTGTATGGGTGTGTGTGAAATTTTTCACTTGACCTACAGATTCTTTTCCCTGCTGAATAAATCATCAAGCCTGTTCACATTTCTGATTAAGGATCTGACAGCAGATGATAATAAAGACAATTGAGGTGTGAGACGTGTGATATGGAGCTGAAGAAATTGGTTTCTATAGTTACTTGACTGATTTCATGCAATTTTTAAGGATCTTTGTGCTAAATAAGTGTGATTTCCTGAGCAACCTTTTTCCTTAACTGTGCCTCTTGAACTATGAAATTTGTTGTTGCTTAACACTGTTGCACTTGGCTGCTAGGTGCCAGGAGCAGCAGGTTATTTATGAATGCTTTAAAGGTCCTTATTGTTTGGATTAATGTAGGAGCTGAGACAAAATAAATGGAAATTTAGTAAGATTCTTATAATCAATGTGGTGTATTTTCACTAAAATGGAGAAGGAGAATACATAAACTGGGCAGATGAGTTTCTGGATTGGGGTGAGGAGAACTGGAAAGGGAACGCGTTGAAAAGGATTGAAAACAGAAATGTTTTATTTTTAACAAAAAAATCCTCATACTCATTTTTTCCAGTGGAGACCTTATCTAAAAATCCTAATATGAGAATGGTGCCTGTAATTCTCTTTAAGCAAGCCCAAATTGATAATAGATTATTTGGGAATGGGTAGTCTATTGTTGCCCAGAATCCTGGGTATCTCTTTGTTTTAACTAAGGACTTGATTAGATGCTTATCTCACTTTCTTCTAATTGCATCCCCTTTATGAAAAATAAGTATAGAAAAGCTTGCCCTTTTATCCTTAAAGATCTTTCCCTGTCTGTTCCTCCTTCATAAACATCTGGATCTTAGATTAGTTTTTCCTTCAGGTTAGTATAAGATAGTTTTGTTTGTTTGTTTCTGTCTTAATATTGTGTTTATTCCCTGAGGGATGAATAAGTGGACAGCATTTTTTAAAAAAGATTGTAAATGTGCAAAAATGCCTTTCTTAATGAGAACAGGTGGTAGCAAACCTGGTTTTTCTTTCCCTTTGCACCTCCATTTATTTCTTTTTCCAAGCAAGATTTAAATAATAAAATAAAATTTATTTCCAAAATATTTTGAAATTTTCTAGTTATTTCCTATCCTAAATCCTCTTTGATCAAGAAAGGAATCAAATAAATTGCCTCCATCCCAAGAACAGAGCCACTTGGTATTAGTGGCATATGTTAGATGAAAGTAAAATATTGTCATTTTTGTCATCCCCCTGCCCCCTACTTTAATATTCTATGAGGCTCTAATTCAAAATCTCTGGCCCTGTGTTAACGTGGAGTTGAATTGTCCTTTTGTATGGAAATTTTTGGTTATCATTTGGGATGCAATAAAGAGTATTAACACTAGTACAAAGTGTAATGTATTAGTTTGTGAGTTTTTGGTATTTGGTTGTTTGTCTGGAAAGTTTTCTTTGTTCAGTTGTGAAAATTAGCACCAATTCCATAAGGTTGATTTTGAACTGCATTGCTTTTGCTTTCTAATGAACTGCCTACTAAGTTGGTCAAAAGAAATACATAAGTCACAGTATCATATGAGTGCAGAACTCCAAAGAACTATTTTATTTAGAGAAGTTGTAGCCTTTATTAATGCTGGGAAGTGTATCAGCAATGATGTCTGGCATATAAATATTAAATCACAATCTGAATCCCCTTCATGCATAATTTTATAATCCACATTTGCTTTTAACTGTTAAGGACTAGATTTTGATTGTGATCATTTCTCCTGTGGTTTTTCTTACCTCTAATAGTTTTATAGGCTAATAATTTCTTTTTTTGTATTCTGGGTAAAAGGAAAAGTTGTGTTAAATTGGGCAGGTTTTTATACAGGTGTCTAATAATTTCTTTCCATCTTTCCTATAGACTTCTTCCAATGACACTCTCAATTGGCACTTTAAAAATTTAACACATTAGCTTAGTCTCCTACTGTTTTTATTGATCTGACAGGTTATCTATCTATGTGAAAACCTCCTTGTTGTCTAGCTGAAATGTCTGTTGCTATCCCTGTTATTTCAACATTTTATTTTAAACATTGAAGTTGTCTTTTTTCCTCCCTCTTTTTCTGTTTTTGCCTTTAAAAAAATCATAAACATTCTTTATATTGTTTTTTTAAATATGATTTTTTTTTGTATTTTCCTAGATGCTTTTGCTAAAATGTTTAAGTACTGCCATTTGACCATTCTCACCATTTATTTGTGAAAGGTTTTTAATAGATTTACTAATTGCAAGATTCTAACTTCAAACAAGCAAGCATATCTTTGTTAAGTGCAGCTGCAGACTTGTCTAAGATGTGTGCTGTGTGTCCTAGATTAACATTTAGCCCTCAGTGTTTTCCACATCATCCAGAATTCTGTGGAGCAGGCAACTTAACCTTGGAGTTCAAACATCCTGATTCCTTAAACATTTGTTATCTATATTGTGCCCTTATTTCCATTTGAATTTCTTCTTTCTCCTTTGAGAAATGTGAGTTCGGTGCATCTGTGCATAGTGAAACAAAGAATTCATTTATCTTCTTTTTAGCAATTCCTGGCATTCCCACTTTTTTATTGTCTTATCAGACAGTAGAGAGAGGGGAAAAAAGAAATTGCATATAGGAATGCGGACATGTACCTGCTGGCACATTAACTTTGCATGGACTCTTTAGGAACTAGGCAAAAAAAATGTATTAAATGATTAAGATGCTTAACAGATTAGAAAACTTGTACCTGAAATATGTAGGATTTTTATTTATAGAAAATATAGGATATAAAAGCTTTAAGAAATACAACTCTCCATAAATCATTATAGTACAAGAAGTAAAATACTGATTTATAAGGCTAATTGTACAGATTGGAAAATATATTATTTAGGTATCAGAAAGAAAAGGTATATTTTTAAAATGAAATTTAAAAAGATAAGTCAGTCAAACATGATACTTAAGGCTGACTATTAAATTAGAGCAATTTGTATTTAAACTTAAGCTAGTTCTGAATAGGCCAAAAGTTATGGAACAATGGGCAGGACAAAATGAAACTTGTCATTAAAAGTATGTCCTAACAAATTAATGTATTATGGAGAGGACATTCTTAAAATGACAAGTTATAAGGGCTTGTGTTCATTTCATAGAAACAGAGATGCAAATGTTTCAGAACATTGTCTAGGGAAGTTTGGGGAAGATGGTGTCAGAGTAGGTAGGCAGGGCTCAACTGTCTCACAAAAACAATGGAGAAGGGCCAAAAGCTATCCAAAGGACCAGGACGGTGCTGCACAACCCCCAGGAGAGTGAGGGACAGAGAGATGAAGAACCCAAAACAACAAACATGAGTTACTAAACCCTCACATGCACCCTGGATAAAACCCCTGGCTCACTGCAGCTGACTGAGAGGGGAACAGACATCTTCCTCCCTGGGAAGAGGGAGAGTGTGGCAGAGAGCAGAAAGTAGTTTCTCTTCAGTGAATTTGGCCAGCAGAGCCCTCTTTAAATCTCGGCTCTGGCTAGACCAGAAACAGGAACAAGCTGAGGTTAAAAAGAATTTTCTTGTTTGTCTGTTTTTTGTTTTTTATTATTATTATTGAAATAATGAAAATGCTCTAATAGTGATTGAAGTGGTGAATGCACAACTATGTGATTATACCAAATACCATTGATTGTACACTTCGGATGAATGTGTGTTTTATTAATATGTATCAATAAAATTGATTTGTTTAAAAAAAAAAACACACAAAACACCTCCCTGGAATGGTTTGCCAATGAGCGCCATCTCCTGGCTGGAGAGGAAACTGCAAAGAGAAAAACTGCTTTTAAGTCTCTCTTCAGTCACAACACTTGGGAGAAAATCTGTATGTTAGTGAATCCCTGGCATGATTTTGATAACTTAAGCTGGGCAATTTTAAACACTCAGAATAAGTTGAACCAAAAATCAAAGAAGAGACTTGGGGAAAACAAAACAAAACAACACTAGGCAAGAGAGAGAAATTGACCATCAGAGTAAATTCACCAACATATTTAGATAACTAGAAATCAGCAAAAAATTACAAGCCATGTGGTATCCTTGAATTTTAGGGCAGGTAGGGATGGTGATTTTTTTTTTTTTTTTTTTTGGTTCCTTTTGTATACGATTCATCGGTTAATAGGTTTTTGTTTGTGTTTTGTGTGTGTGTGTGTGTTGTGGTGTTGTTTTTTTAAGGAGGTACTGGGGATTGAACTCAGGACCTCAGACATGGGAAGCAGGCACTCAACTACTGAGCTACACCCACTCCCCAATAGAGTTTTGTTGTTGTTGT
>JAQZBX010068904.1:0-15683 GCA_029593785.1 Cabassous unicinctus | reverse complement strand
GTGGCCAGGGGTGTGTTTGTACATTGATTCATTGGCTATTGCCAATTGTTTGGTTGGATAGTCAGGGACATGGAAGGAACATGATTGGAACATTGGTGACAAAGAGGTCTGGGGATGAAGTAAGTGGATAGAACTTTCTGAGTGGGCAAAAATCATGAAAATGTTTGTGTCTCAAATGAATGCTCACCAGAGGATGACTTCAGCAGAGGAAGATTTTAATAATCAAGTGGATAAGTTGACACATTCTGGGGCTATCACTCAGTCTCCGTCCCTATCCTCTGCTGTCATAGCCCAATGGGCTCATGAAGAAAGTGGCCATGGTGGTGGGGATGGAGGTTATGCATGGTCTCAGCAACATGGACTACCCCCCACCAAGGCTTTCTTGGCTACAGCCCCTGCTGAGTGCCCAATCTGCCAACACGAGGCACCCACACTCAGCTCCTGATATGTCACCTTTCCTTGAGGTGATCATCCTGCTGCCTGGTGGTAGGTTGGTTATATTGGACCCCTTTGATCATGGAAGGGGCAGTGATTTCTTTTAACTGGAATAGACACATAATCCAGATATGAGTTTGCTTTCCCTGCATGCAATGCTTCTTCCAAAACTACCATCCTTGGACTTACTGAATGTCTAATCCACTGCCATGGCATTTATTACAGCATTGCTTCAGATTAAAGAACCCATTTTACAGTAAATGATGAACAGGAATGTGTACATACCCATGGGATTCACTGGTATTATCATGTTCCCCATCATCCTGAAGCAGGTGGATTGTTAGAATCGTGGAATTGCCTTTTGAAGAATTATTTATGGTGCCAACTAGGTGGCAATACCTTTCAGGGCTGTGGCAATTTTCTCCAGGAGGCTGCATACGTGCTAAATCAGCATCAACTCTATGGTGTTGTTTCTCACATTGGTCCAGGAATCAAGGGGTGGAAATGGGAGTGGCACCATTCACCATTTCCCCTAGTGATACATTAGGAAAATTTTTACTTCCTGTCCCTGAAAACTTAAGCTCTTCTGGTCTATAGGTCTTTGTTCCAAAAGGAGGAGTGCTTCCACCAGGGAACCCAACAATCATTCCATTGAACTGTAACTTAAAACTGCCACCTGGCCATTTTGGGCTCCTTCTGCCTCTGAATTGACATGCAAAGAATAGAATTACTGTACTAACTTGGATGGTTGATCCTGACTATCAAGGGGAAATAGGAAACCAATTACATAATGGAGGTAAAATAGAGATTGCCTGGAATACGGGAGATCCTCTAGGGTGACTCTTAGTTCTGCTGTGCCCTGTGATTAAATTCAATGGAAAATTGGAACAACTCAAACCAAGCAGGACTAACAATGGCCAAGAATATTAAGAAATGAAAGTTTCAGTCACCTCATCTGGCAAAGCACCACGGTCAGCTGAGGTCCTTGCTGAGGGTAACGGGAACAAGGAATGGATAGTGGAAGCAGATAGTGATAAATGTGAACTTCAACCAGTTACAGAAATAAGGACTGTAATGGTCATGAATTTGTTTTCCTTGTTTTCTTATGAGTATGAATGTATATGTAGATAAAATGAACATCTCTGTTTTATTCCCTATCCTTTTCCTTTATCATAGGACATAAGTTGCATTAATTTCATTCCATAATATTTAATGATGTCAAGTTTCAAAGTGAATATTAACAAAGGACTTGAACCCTATTCTGGAGAAAATTAATGTGTTTCCAGTTGTATGCAGGACTGTTGAATATTGCTAGGCAGAAATATATATATATATATATCATATATATATTACATATATATATTACATATATATTACATATATATATTACATATATATCACATATATATATCATATATATATCATATATATATCATTTATATATGATATATATATGTCATTTATGTATCACATATATATATATATATATCTGTTATTGTTTTTATTTAGAGACTAAATATGGTATATTAGTCAGCCAAAAGGGTGCTGATGCAAAATACCAGAAATCACTTGGCTTTTATAAATGGCATTTATTTGGGGTATAAGATTACAGTTACAAGGCCCCAAAGAGTTCAAGCCAAGGAACTATAACAGTTACTTCCTCTCCCAATCTGTTTCCACTTGTTGAAGCAAGGTGGCTGCTGATATCTGTTAGGGTTCAGCCTTCCTCTTTCCTCCTAAGGTTCTGTGGGCCTGGCTTCTTCAGATCTCAGCTGTAGGCTTCAGGACTCATTTCTTTCTGGGCTCAGCTGCGATGGTCTATTCACAAGGTCAACTGAAAAATATCAAATGAATGGCTTATCTCTCTTCCCAGTGCTGCAGGATCAAAGCTGACAAGTTCTCATCTCTTCTGTGTGTATGGAGCTCTCTCTATACATTTTTCTTCTGTGTATCATTTTAATCCATCTTCCTGATTGTGTATCTATATCTATGGCCCTCAAAGGGGGCAAGGGCACAAAATGAGTTGCCCTAATGATGTGGTCAAATCAAAATCCTAATTTTAACATAATATAATCAAAGTCATCTTAGCTGAATCTAATCCAATCAAAGAGTATCACACCTAGAGGAAGAGAACCGTTTACCAACATGATCAATATCTCTCTTTGGAATTCATAAATAATATCAACATGCCACATATGGTTTAAGGTGAAGCATACAGCTGCCAAGTTGACAAGGGATGGACTATGATGGTTAAGCTAACATGTCAACTTGGCTAGGCAATGGTGTCCAGCTGTTTGGTAAAACAAGCACTGATCTAATTGTAATACAATGGAATTTAATCATCAGTGAGTTGATTGCACATATGGCTGATTGCATCTATAATCAACCAAAGAGATTGCTGTCAGCATTGAGTGATGTCTTATTCAATCAGTTGAAGGTCTTAGAAGAGGAAGTGATTTCAGCATTCAGAGAGAGAATTTCCAGCTCTACTTCAGACAGCCAACTTGTAGGGACTCATCAAGGAACTTCATCAGAGCCCCAGGTTTGGAGCCTGCCTGTGAAGTTTGGACTTATGCATCCCCATGGTCATGTGAGAGAATTTTATAAAATCTCATACTATATACAAATATCACCTGTTGATTCTGTTTCTCTAAAGAACCCTGACTAATACATGCTGTTTGAACAATTTTGAATTTCACAGCCAATGTACATAGATATAATTTCCAGTATAAAGGTCTTGCCCATGTATGGTTAAAATCACATCTTTTAATTTTTGTTGTTATTGGAAATTACATTTAAAATTATTTTTCTGGTTGTTCTTTTCATGTATGTAAAAATAGAGTTTATTTTTGTATACTGACTTTATATCATTTTGAATTGGGTAAATCACTTATTAGCTGTCAATATTTTTTTGCAGATCCCTCAATATTTTCTATATCCAATATCATGTTGTCTACAGATAGAGAGTAATCCTTCTTTTCCAATCAAGTGCAGTTTTCATCTCTTTGTTGTTTATTTACAATGGATAGGACCTACAGTACATTGAAGAAAGAGTGTTAAGTGTGAAATGATTAGGGTAAATTGTGCTGGAATGTGAGGGGAAGTAGAGTGGGGGAGTTGGGTTGGAATCTCCATGGAACTGGGGGGAGGGTTTGAGGAAGGATCAGGTGAACTCTGGGGATATTTAGGTCTGTGGTTGAAACTACAATGGTGGGAATATTCTTGATGCAAATATGGCAGGGAAAATTAAAGATGCAGGGCATCAGGGGTGTCAGAATATGTGGGATATGGCACACCTGGGGCATGCTTTTATGGAATAGGAAAATGTTCATCTTGTCATAGTGTGTTATCTCAGTGGGTGAAGAACAAACACTATAAGAAGAAAATTTTAAACCCATCCTGGGAAGTCCTTCTATGTTCTTAATTAGAGGGCCAAGAATCTCTCAAGAACATAGCCAGTGTCTACTAAAAGAAAACAGACCAATATATCAAGCCCTCAATGTTATTTCATGTAACTATGAACCTTATTTTTCAAATATTGAAACCTTGTGGTTATCATAGGTATGAGGGGAGGGGGATGGAAGAATGGAATAGATGGAACATAGACATTTTTTTAGTCATTGAAATTGTTCTGCATGATCTTGCTTTGGTGGATACAGGCCATTATACATTTGTCAAAACCTAAAAATGTGTATGGTGCAAAACGAAAGCCATAATATAAGCCATTGACCATGATTATTAGCAATGCTTCAATATTTGTTCATCAATTATAACAAATGTACCATCCTTATGTAAGATGTTAGTAATTTTGGAATATGTGAGAAGTGAATGTGGTGGAGATTATGGGAATCCCCTATATTTTCTATGTGACTTTTCTGTAACCTAAAGCTTCTTTGAAAATAAAGCAAAAAAATAACAGACAAGGGTAACATACAGAAGAAAGTGTCACTGTACATAAAAGATAAAATATCTTACAGTGATGAAAGACACATGAATATATTTTCTTTATTTCTATATTTTGTTTTTCATTATATTTTATTTTTTATTTTTTTATATATTTATTTTTGCTTTGTTTTGGGGGAGGTTTTGGATTGCATAAGGGTTGGAATTGTGGCAGGGGAGTATCACTGCTGTGAGGTTTTGGTGATCGGTGATGTGTGGGGAGGGGTGCACCTGGGCATTCCTCTATGATATATGGATATGTTCAAGTGGTCATGGGTTGCTGTCTCAGTGAGTGGAGACCCACACAATAACCAAAGAATATTGATTTCCCTACCTGGGAAGTTTTGTTACATGCTCTAATACAGTGGCAAGATTCCCTAGAGTCCATGGGCAGTGCCTAGCAAAGGAGGACAGACCAACAGGCCAGGCCCTTGATATTTATGTTTGTAGTCATGAACCTTTTTCTTGTGAAATTGAAACTTAGCCTAGTATTATATAATTCCTAAGCATTACCTCCTGAAAGACTACTTGTTGCTCAAATGTGGCCTCTATCTAATCCAAACTCAGCATATAAACTCACTACCTTCTGCTTGATGTGGGACATGACTCCTGAGGATGAGCATCCTTGGCATCAAGGAATTAATTATTACCAAGTGCTCAGTAGCAATGCATTTGGAAAAAGACCTTTGACTAAAATGGGAAATATTTAATGCAAATGAATTGCTATGGCTAAGAGATTTAAATGTCTGTCAGGAGGTCATTACAGAGGTTACACTTATGCACATCTCAGGAGGATCTCATTGACAGCCACAGTGAAAATGCCTTAAACAGGAGGGCTCTGGAGGGCTCTGGAGACATCTAGACACTATAGGCAGGGCAGAAATACCCAGGAATTGTGGAACATATCAGTGGGTCTTACCTTGGTATATATGTTCCCTAATGTAGCAAAATTAGACTAATTTATAATTTCCCTACAGATGGCTCTTCTGCCCCTTTTAATTGAACCTATAATTAGCACTATATTTATTAAATATATGGCCCAGAGACTTAAATCTTCAGTCTGTTCATATGCCAGTTGAGCCCTTAATCTCAATAGAGTTGCAGTACCTAGTCTCCAGTTCATTGGACTCACCCAGGTCAACTAACAAAAGGATGATGATGGACCACCCCCATCCTCCAAAACAGAGAGTACATACAACTGCAAGCAAGACAGTTCCATCGATCTCTCACATGGGATCTAAGCCCCCTCTCAATCAGAAACAGAGTGGGACATCAACATCCCAAACCTCAAGATTGAGGAATTAACAAACATAAAGGGGGAATGCAACTATGGATTAAAGTAGATATTATTATTCTAATAATTCAAGAACGTGTAACAATGATATAAAGGCAGTGGTTACCAGAGATTCTGAGGGGAGGGAGAGGGAAGAATAGGTATAACATGGTGCATTTTTTTTTTTATGTTGGAGTTGATCTGTATGTCATTGCAATGGCAGATACTGGCCCTTATATATTTTGTCAAATCCTATAAAAATTTTGCATTGTAAAGTTTAAACTGTTATGTAAACCATAGACCATGCCAATGCTTAAATATTTGCTCATCAATTGTAATAAATGTGCCACCCTAATGAAAGATGTTGTTAGTTGGGAAAAGTTTTGGATGGGGAAGGAATGAAGTATATGGGAATTCCCTTATATTTTTGATGTAACGTTTATGCAATCTGAAGCTTCTTTAAAAATAGAACATTTTCACTAAAAAAATAATGAATGTCCTTGTCTTCTCTTTCATCTGAGGGGAAAAGCATTAAGTATTTCACCATTAATCCATAACTGTAGGTCTTACATAGATGGCCTTTATCATGTTGACAAAGTTTCCTTGTATTCCTATGTTAACATTTTTATATCCATAAATAGGTGTTAAATCAGATCAATGTTTTTTCAGTGCTGATTGATATGATTCATTATACGGTTTTTCTTTTCTTGTATGTTAGCATGGTGAATTACAATGAATAATTTTTGAGTGTTGTACCAACCTTGCATTAATGAAATAAACCTCCTTGGGCATGATGTATTACCTTTTTTATACATTGCTGTAATTCATTTTTTCATATTTTCTCCTCTATATTCATGAGGAATGTTGGTTTTTAGGCCTTATTTTTTGTAATGTCTTTGTGCTGGTATTGATCTTACAGTAATTTAGCCTCATAAACATGCTGAGAAATGTTCTCTCTCCTTCCATTTTATGAAAGGGTTTGTATAAGATCAATATATTTCTTCACCATATGTTTGGGAGAATTTTCCAGGTAATCCACATGGTCATGGAAATTTCTGTGTTTGAAGATTTTCAATTATTAAGTAAATTTTAAAAAGTAAATGTATATGTACCATATTTTCTATTTATTTTCTGTACATTTTGTCACTTCTGTTTTTCAAGGAATGTATCCACTTCACTTAAATCAGGGATTGGCAAAGTATCACCTGCAGACAAATCTTGCCTATGGCTTGGTTACAGGTGACCCTTGATCTAAGAATGATTTTTACATTTTCAAATGGAAATTTCTCTATATCTAGCTCCATCTCTCTATCACTATGTATGTATGTATGTATATATGTATGTATGTATGAATCTATCTTTCCATGTTTCTCTATCATCAGTCATCTATCTAATCTATCTGTCATATATCACCTAGCTCTACTTATGTGTCTCTATCCTCTATCAATTTATAAAGAATATGTGACAAAATTCACATTACTCACAAGTCTAAAATATTTACTATCTTTCCCTTTTCATAAAAAGTGTGACAATCATGGACCCTATTTGTTATGTTAATTGTCTTGAGCTTTTCATAATTCTTTTTTTGACTGTCCAAACACCTATTTTATTTAAAAACCAAGCAGTCCTACAAACTGGATTAGTATCTTCTACCTCGTTTTGCTACACAGAAGAAACAAAAATCCCCACAAAGGACAGGTGTTGATCTCCAAGAGATAAAATACTTCTCTATAGGTGCTAATTTTGTCCTTCATGAATTACACAGAAAATTTTGAAAAACTGTCACTTTAACCACTCCATAAGGACAAAAATCCATCAAAAGTAAATAATAGTAAATGTCCCTCCATTTAAGTAAAGGAATACTAAATTGGTAATGTTCTTGTTGGAAAGTCAATGTAGTTATGATGGAAAGAGAATGAGTTTTAGGACCATAGAGACCTAGATTCAATTATAGCCTTCCTTACTGCTTCCTGCCATTCTGTAAGATTATTGCCATCAATGAGCACCAGTCCCTCATCTGCGAAATGGAAATCACTGCATTTCCAGCAGAGATGTTAACTTAGAATTTAGTGCAGTATGTCAAATTCCTGGCTCAGTGCTTCCTCCAAATTATATGAGGCAGACACTGGCAAAACTGAGGGATAAATAAATTTCTCTACAATAATACTTGGAAACTGCAATACACCACTCTCAGCATTGGACAGAACATCTGGACAGAGGATCAAAAATGAAACAGTGAAGTTGAATAATATGATAAATGGACTAAACCTAATAGACATATACAGAATACTGCACCCTAAAATAGTAGGGTATACATTCTTCTTAATTGCTAATGGATCTTTCTCTACAGTAGACATTTCTTGGATTAAAAAGAAGATCTCTGTAAATTCAAGAAGATAAAAAATATAGAAAACACTTTCTCTGATCAGAATGGAATAAAGTTGGAAATCAAAAACAGGTGGAAATTGTGAAAAGTGACAAACATATGGAGATTAAACAACACACTCTTAAATATTCAGTGGGTGAAAGAAGAATTTTCCAGAGATCCATAAATATCTCTAGATGAATGAAAATGAGAAAACAGCATATCAGAAACTATGGGATTCAGGAAAAGCAGTGCTGATAGGGAAATTTAAAGCCTTCAATGCTTATATTAAAAAAAGAAGTAAGAGTAAAATCCATTGACCTATCTACACAGCTGGAGGAAATAGAGAAAGAACAGCAAACTATTCCCACATCTAGAAGAAGGAATGAAGTAACTATTGTCAGAGCAGAAATAAATGAAATTGAGAATACCAAAAAAAAAAAAAATTAGAGAGAATTAACAAAACCAAAAGTTGGTTCTTCAGAAGATTAGCAAAATTGTCAACACTTAGCTAGACTGACATAGAAAAAATGAGAGAAGATGAAAAAAAATGAAAAAATAAATGAAAATAGGGACATTACTACTGATCCCACAGAAGTCAAAGAGTTCCTAAAAGGATACTATGAACAACTATGCACCAATAAATTAGACAATGTAAATGAAATGGAAAAATTCTTAGGAATATATAAACAACCTACGCTGACCCTAGAAGAAATAGAAGGCCTCAACAAAACAATCAAAAGTAAAGAGATGGAAATAGCCATCAACTAATTCCCAAAGTGAAAAGCCCAGGATCACATGGCTTCACTAGTGAGTTCTATGAAGAATTCAATGAAGATTTTAAACTGAACTTTCTCAAAAATTCCAAAAAATTGAACAAGAAGGAACACTACCAAACTCATTCTATGAAGCCTAATACCAAAGCTTGATAAAGATATTGTGAAAAAAGGAAATTACAGACCAATTTCCCTAGTGAATACAGATGTGAAAATCTCAACAAAATACTAGCTAATCGAATCCAACAATCCATTAAAAGAATTTTTCATCATGATCAAGTGTGTTTTATACCAGACATGCAAGCATTGTTCAACACAATAAAATCAATCAGCATAATACTTCACATTAATAAATCACTGAAGAAAAATCACATGATCCAATTGATTGACAGAAAAGGCATTTGACAAAATACAGCATCCTTTTTTGATTAAAAAAACACTACAAAGATAGGGACAGAAGAAAACTTTCTAAACATGATAAATGCAATGTATGAAAAATCCTCTAATTTATGATTAGGACTTTAATTGGGGCATATCGGTAAGGTGCTCAGTCACCACTCTTTGGTGGGTGGGGGCTCAAAGATAAAAGACATGGCAAAGGAAAAAATTGAAGTTCTGATGAGGAGTTTTTGAGCTGGAGTCCCAGGAAGTAAACATAAAAGGCAGCTTGATCTTGAGGACGGAGACAAGGCCCTGGGAATAGAAATGAGATGTTCACCTGATAGTTCACAGCTGGGCTTGTGGAGAGATAAAATTAGATGAGCCTGGACAGAATCAAGCCTCAGGGAGAGAGACAAAATCTAGAGAGCCTGACCATGAAGACTTTAGGGGAAGAGAAAGGCTGAATGTCGGTAGCCATCTTGCTCCAACACATGGCAACAGACTTGGGTGAGAGAAGTAAAAAATGCTCTATGGCTGGTAACTGTAAGCTTCTACCCCAAATAGATAATCTTTATGAAAATGACAGATTTCTGGTATTTTGTATCAGCACCCCTTTGGCTGACTAATACAGTAATGTATAGGACTCCCATACATCACTCCATCACCAACACCTTCGTTGTTGTGGAACATTTGTAACAAATGGTGAAAAATCCTTATCATAGTATTACTCCTTAATATTGTCTATATAATACATTTGTTGTATTTTTCCATAAACCACCCTATTATTATCATCATGTATTCTTACTGTGCATTTGTTATAGTTCATGACAAAATGTTCTCCTATTTGTGCTGTTAACCACAGTCTACCATCTAATGCGGGATTCTCTGTATTATACAGGCCTATGCATTGTGCAATCCATTCAAAGTGTACACTTAGTGACTCTGATATACATCAGAGAATTGTTCTCTCATCACCTCAGTCAGTTTTAGGATGTTTGAGACAAAAGTCCTATATCATCAGTCCAAAGTGTGTTCTTCAGTTAGTTGTTTTTTTGTTTTTTTTCCTCTGTTAATGGGCCATACTTCCTTGCTTCTTTTTATGCTTCATAATTTTTCAGTTGAAAAGTAGAAATTTAGAATATTAATATATGGTAACTCTGGAAAGCAAATTCTTCCCTCTCCATAGGTTTTTATTAACCTTTATGTAGGCTATTGATAATTGTTTGTTTAATGACTTTCTGAACTATAGTTATAAATTCTGGATTCTTTGTTATGTGTTGTATCTCAAATCTGTTCTTTTAGCCTATATTCAGCAAGTGTTTTGACAGAAATTCTTGAATGCTACATGAGGCATAAAATGAAAGTGAGAGTGAGAGTGAAAAAAGAGGGAGAAAGAGAAGAATGAGAAATAAACCTCTCCTAGTCTTTGCAGATTGGCTCTGGGTGGTACAATACTTCAATGCCTAGCCAGGCCATTAAAAACTCTTTATTTGCCATCTTTCCTACCTGGCACATACTAATGTGCATTTAATTAAAAAAAAAATTATTGTAGTGACATGTACTACTCAAATTTTCCCAATGTAAATACTTTTAAGTGTAAAATTCAGTAATATTAATTATATTCACAGTATTGTGCTGCCATCACCAAGATATCTTACCCCAACTTTTCATCACCTCAAACAGAAACTCTGTACCTGATAATCAATAACCTTCCTTTCTCCTTGTCTCTGCCTGTGGCAAACTATAATCTAATGCCAGTAATTATATGAATTTGCATATACTAAGTTTTAATATAATTAAGGTAAAATAATTTATCCTTCTGTATCTGTTTTATTTCACTCAATATGGTGTCTTCAAGGATCATCAGTATTGAAGTATGCATCAGATCTTTATTCCTTTAAATGCCTGAATAAAATTCCATTATACCACATTTTGTTTATCCATTCATCTGTTGATGGACTTCCACATTTTGGCTCCTGTCAATAATCCTACTATGAATATTGCTGTACAAATATCTGTTCACGTTCCTATTTTCAATTATTTTGAGTAATATCATGAAATTGAAATGATAGATTATATAATAATTCTCTGTTACACCTTCTTAGGAACTGTCAAGCTGATTTCCACAGGATTGGGGAATGAACTATGGACTAGAATGGACATACTGGATTCTGATATAGATGTAATGTGATTCCAGCAATAGAAGAACTTTTATCATTGATGTGGATGCAGTGGTCACTGTGTTGTTGTCAGTGTGAGGCGACAAGGAAGAGTCAGACATGTTGATGCATATGAAGCAGAGGGGTGCAGCTCGCTCAGGCAAAACAGCCACGAGATCACTGTGACCCTTTCTTTTATTCAGCTTACAACAGTGCATAAATTCTCTCCCCCCCCCCGTCATCTTGCTTTCCCACCATGTTTCTCTTACTACAGCAAGAACACTGCCTTCTCTGGCAGTCTACCAAGGGGAATAAGTATAAACATTGTTTCTAGCCCTAAATGCCTTAATCTATCTAATATCTCTGCTTGGTGCATGAGAGCGCTACCTGTTGTGAGTTCCCAGACAATCTTTCTTGGGAATTCAGAGGGAATTCAGACAATAACATCTGTGTGGTGAGTTCATTTCGCTCTGCCTCCTCCCACTGATATCTGCAGTATGCAGTGTCCTTGGAGACATTTACTAATGTCTCTCTGCCAGCAAGCATGCTTGTTGAATGCTTAACCCTTTATGCTCTGACTTTCAGCATCTTCTCCAACATCTCCCCCATTTTTGTTTTTTGTCCAGGGTGACTCTGCCTCTCTTAGGTTGCCCTCCTCTGAAGGTCTTACCCGTCTTTGGCCACCAGCCAAGCTGCCATGGACAGGGGTTCGAGAGTCAAGTGTTTTAAGCAGATTCAAGTTGTTGACATGGCTGGTCTTATGATGAGCCTTATTAATGCTGGACAGCAGGGCTATGAGAATGTCTCCTAATACCGTTGAGAGTAGCAAAGCACCAATGATCACCACACCAAAGTTACTAGAGAAGAAATGATCTAGAATGGACATTAATTTCGTCTAAGTATAAACATTTGGACTGAGAAATTGATTAAATTGGCCAGACAAACCTGCAGGGTTTTCTAATACATTTTTCATTTACTTTTAAAACTTATTTCAGCACTACTCAAGGGAGCATATACAAACCCAATTTCCCCCAGATATCTAAGGCCTTGCTAGCCTTTAGTCCTTATTTTAGGCCCTGTATCTTGCCCGAGACTTTTTTGTGCAATTACTCAATCTTGCTGACTCAACGTATCTTGCTTGCACTGGCTCAACGTATCTTGTCCGAGATGTCTTGTGCTATATTTAGTCTCGAAGACTCATCTCTCAGGCTCAACAGGATTTTGTGCAATACTTAATCTCACAGACTCAACGTATCTTGCTCGCACTAGCTCAACGTATCTTGTCCGAGATGTCATATTTAGTCTCTGCTTTAGTCTTTGCTTTATTCTCTGCTTTAGTCTCTGCTTCCTTCAGGTCTGGTAATGGGGAGAGACTCCTGACTTTTCCCTCCCCAAAGGCCACCATAAAACTTTGGTGGGATGTCCTGCCATTTCGAGAAGTGGTTTGAGGGTCTCTCCTCATTCCCGAGATCCCGGGATCCTGGCTGAACCCACAATTGTGTGGGATCACTTATTTAAAATAAAATTTTGAAGACAGAGAGTTGGACTAGAGGTACCAGTAATTATCTACATACACTTGACTATGTTTAGCTCCAAGAATATGCTCCAGTTTTCGGGTTCAATCTAAGTTTATCTGGCTCCTTTTTCAGGTTCAATCTAAGTTTATCTGGCTTCTTGTTTCTTCCTTCATTTCTCCCTTATTTTTTAACTGTAATAGCATGATGTGCATAGTAGCAGATTGCTGGTGCATTAATTGGTTAAGTTTTTGCGATCTTTTGCAGACTCAACAATATAGAAAACACAATATTAATACAATTATACATATGAACATAACAGATCTTGATAAACCATGTAACCATTGTGTAGGATGCAACTGTTTTAACCCATTTATTAACCCTTTGAAAATATTTTCACCAATCATAACTTGCAATTGGTTTTCAAATATTTGACGTATTTTCTGTTGCAAGCATAAGATTTCCTTAGTTAAATTATTATGATTCAAAAGATGTCTTTTTCTTTACCGAGTTCCAAGGAACCTCTGTTGCATTGTAAAGCATAGGAGTAATACAGTAAGATGTTTGATTCTAATCACATTTCATTTTCATTTGTAATTTCATAGCTTGAATCTGATCTCCTAACAAAATAACAGTTTGTCTTAGGTCTATTTCTTCATGTATTTCTGAATCTATTTGTTTTTGAGCTCCCCATAACTGTTTTGAATTTTGTTGCCATGTTTGCACAAAGTCAGCAGTTTGAACTCCTTGTTGAAGGGCTATTTATGCAGTAGCCACTGTTGCTGTTATGGCTATAATACCCATAATTACAGCTATTAGTATTCCGACAAAATTTCTTGCCCTTTTCAACAATATTTTGGAGATAGAAGTCAATATTCCCATAACTGGGGTCTCCTGCCATTCTCAATTCATCTGTACAGGCAACCACACTCCAATTCTTGCTCTTAAGATGTAAAGACTAGAGGTATTTGGGAAACTAACAGAACTGTTAATACAGGTATATAAAGAGCATTTGTTTAAACATTCTATTGCCCCATTACTATTGTTCGTTCCAAACAATATTACTCAATAATAGAACATAAGGACAATGCACACAAGCCCTAACCCATTCGGTATTATTACGAGTAAGGGTAAAAGTATAATTAGTACTTATGTTAGAAATGTGGCCCCACCAAGAACTAACAGTGCGGAAAGCCAAGGCTAATTTCCACAGATGCAGCTGAGTGGAATGACCCACCCTGAAAAGATTAGGTGGTGTAAAGCTTCCCCCATGCCAAATAATGGAATTATTTGCATGTATATTTATGCTTTTGTTCTCCTTATGCCATTTCAAATCGAACCGCTGGCTCTTTTCACGGGCAGAGCCTACAGGACTACAATCATAGACGATTCCATAGGAATTATTAACTAACACTTGTGGATCTGAGCCATAACACACAGTCCATGGAACTACAGGACTGTTAGCGTACACATAAGGAATTTGGCACATGGGAATCCCCAAAGGAATAGGAATTTTATTCTGAGGAATATTGCCTTTAAATCCTTGTGTGGCAAGTGCATATTTGGAATGGTGATTATGGGTACCATTTTTTCCAATACTTAACCATAACTGATAATGCATTTTCAAACAAAGATCTTCCTCTCCAAAACATATGGGCATGCCTTCCACTCCTGTAGAGTAATTATTAATCAATTTTCCTTCCTCCTCAGACTTTTAGAGGAAGGCGAGAATCAATGGACCCAGGAAAATGAAAAGACCGATCAATATAAACAGGGCAGGATTTGTTCCCCCAAGTCAACAATTCGAAAAGAGGTGAATTAGTAATATAAGCCCAATATGTATAATTATGTGAAGGTGCACTACTTACTGCTGTGGTTGTCAAGGTAAACATAGTAAGGAATAACTGTGTTAGAGTGACATTCTGCCTTTTAGAAGTTTCCATCTTTTCTGTTTTTTGTGTCAGCTTCTTCAGCTTGTACATGTTTAGGTTTCTGACATCTGGATGGGACCCAAAGCTGGTCTCCTTTATCTATAATGATAAGAGCAAAATCTCGACCCTATATCCTACTTAACTTTTGTCTTCTCCCATTGATTATTATCTTTATTCTTCCACTAAACTAGTTGTCTAATTCACTGATATATTTGGCTTATTGTTGGCTAGAGTATTGGATAGATATAAAATAAATGTCAATATATATATTCAGTTTAATAAGCTTATACTGACAATTAGGTTGAGAAACATAAATAACATAACTAATTAAAAGATTAAGTCAATAAAGAACAATGTTATAGAATGACAGATAAATAGGACAGTTTCATATATATACTTAACAATATTTAGCTTTTAGCTGGAAAGTGTTGAAGTAGCAACTGATGCTAGAGTTTTGGTTGACTGTTTATAGGATTAACAAATTTGATACTATAGATGCCAACTTGTGAGTATTTTGCTAATTCCCGAGGAAGGGGCCAGCCTCCTCAGGAAGGAACACAACACTCCTTGGGCAGTACATTTTAAGGTTTATGCATCAGTCCCTGGGAGAGTGGCCAGCTCCCCCAGGGAGGAATACAACACCCATTGAAATGCACTTTATCTTTTTCAACTTGTTACAAAACATTCTTGGATGTGCTTACTATTTTAATTTCCAATATGCTTCTTGAAATATGAAAAGTGTTAACTAGTAAGGCATTGGTTTGTTGATTAACAAAGTTTTTTGTATGATGCTTTACTTTTAGGCTTTAATAATACTTACCAAACTTTGTTTTAAGATATTTAGTTTCAGAACTGTTCAAATTTAAAACAAGAGATTTATATATATATATATATATATATATATATA